>PVIR01005873.1:0-69591 GCA_004026965.1 Petromus typicus
GTTAAGAGTGCTGACACACTGGCTTGACAGTCCCGGTACTACTCATCAACAACTGCACATCAGATGGTGAAAATGTACAGTACACGGCACCTGGTGCCCCAGGGCTGGACCCTTATCACTGGGGATACAAGGTGTAATCAGAGCGAGTTGTAGGAACCATAGCTCCACCTCTCCACCTGCTGAGACCTCCCACAGGCAACAGGCAGCGTCCTCTGGAGCCTCTTTGATTAAAAATGGACCTTATCAAAGTGCTCTCCCTTGATTACAGGTGTGAGGAACCAAATTTATAAAGATCTTAGAACTGTGATTTTGTAATAGGAAATACTGCTTTCGCTACCAGAAATGCTATTTTATCTTTTGTAAAAGGCTTACAGAGAGGTTCCGGATGTGTGCTTGGCTCCCCCGTGTGTGACAAAATGACTATACCACCCTGCCTCTGCCTCCTGCTGCATAGGTTGACAGCACTACCTTACAAGTGTTTCCCAAGGGAGTGACAAGACCCAAATGTGACGGTCTCTGACATGAACTAGATTTAAGCCTAAAATCTTGGGTCTCCAGAATGACTGGGCCGGAGTAGGGCACATGTCATGCCTAGAGGCACTCTTGGGGACGGCTCCGAGGACCAGGAGCTTCCAGGTGGGCGGATTCTCTCCATTCCCGGCTCCCCGCATGGGGGGGGGTCTCCTCACCTCCCGGGGGGATGCCCTGCCTGTCCCCGCGTCTCCTCGGGGGGGCCTTCTGCTCGCCCAGCCCCGCCAAGCTTGGTTCTGGCGGTCCTCTCCTTCCGTCGAACCCAGCTCGCTCCGCGTCGCCCAGGGACCCTTGTCTTCAGGCCCTCCTCTCCCCCCTGGCTTGGGTGGGCCTGGCCTGCTCACGTCCGCGCGAAGGGCGCAGGGTGGCGGCGTGACAACCGCGGCCCCGCCTGGTCCAGCGCAGGGACTGGCCGCAGCCTGACTCACCGCAGCGGCCTGCACCCGCGGACAGACAAAGCCGGCGCCGAGCCCGAGGCGCAGAGGCGCACGGTGGACCACAGCTCCCAGGAGCCTCCGCGCGGGCGCCACTGCTCCCGAGAGCCCGCGCGCGACCCCCGCCCGCGCTCAGGACCGCCCCCCGGCCCGGAGCATTGTGGGAAGCGTGGTCCGGCCGCGGCGCGCATCTTCTCGGTTGCGCGCGCTGGCAGTAAGGCTGCGGAAGACGCAGGGGGTCCTCTGAGGCCGGGCGCCGAGCCGCTGCGGGCAGAGACCAAGTGTTCCGTGACTAGGGGTCAGAACTGGGAACGAGGATTTCAGACGATGAATTCGGGACGCCGGGTGGTCTTTTGATGAGAATTCTTTCCAGGAATAGTGAGTGGGAGAGGTCACCTGGCATCGGAAAGGGACGTCCTGGGTTTGCTTGTAGTTTCGCGGATGAGCTGTGTGCGTCTCACCAGGGGAAGCCCGAACGTAGACAGTGACTGGGGCTGTAGAAGGCGACAGATGCCTCCTTCAGAAGAAATAGATCTTCGTGGACCCTATGGACATGGAGAGGATACAGCAAATGAAAAGTTAAATTTTTGTTGACTGAAGAATTGAGACTTCTCAGAGAACCAATAAGAACACAGGCAAAGTCTTGGCCTCGGAGGGAGTGGGGTTGCTTTTGAACTTCCTTGATATAAATTCTCCCTAAAATGCCTTAGCTTCGTTGGAGTGAACTTTTATATGACACTGGCCTCATCGTGGAACTCTTTTGCCTCGTGGGCTTCTTTAGAACCCTTCTTGTAGACTTTTCATCCTATTATAACTTTAAAAAGACATTTTCCTGGGGCCGGGGAGTTAGCTCAGTGGTTCCGGCGCCTGTCTTCAAACTCAAGACCTCGGTAACCACATACCATACTGGGCGTGGAGACTCACAACCAGCAGCAACCAGTACCACATACCACAGTGCCGGGCGTGGTGGCTCACGCCTGTCATCCCAGCACTCGGGAGGCAGAGGCAGGAGGATTGCTGTGATGTGAGTTGGAGGCTGAGCTCAGGGCCAGCCTGAACTACAAAGAGAGACCTTGTCTCAAAAACCCAAAACAAAAAAACCCAGTTTCCTTTTGTGTCCTCGTATACCCCAAGGCTACACATCTGTTAGATAAAGCAAAAGCTTTAATTTCATACAATATACTTTAGAGTCATGTAAATAATAGTGATCCCTTCATGTTAATGGTTACCATTAATGACATCCTTACTTAAATTCATTTAACATATTTCTGAGCCCATTTTAAGTGTCAGGTGCTGTGCTGACCCAAACGTAAGCACGATACCCTCAGCTCCTTGAGAGGTCGCTGACAGTCTGAACAGGGAGAGGAAAAGCACCGCTTTCCTGACACTTGGGCCAGAAGGCAAGTCCATGGGTGTGCAGTGCAAACTGCTCTGAAGCTCACCACGCTGCACAGCCCCCAGCACCAGTGCCAAGCTTCCCGAGGCCCCACCTCTCAGTCGCCCCTCTGTCCTTCCTTGCTTCTAGAGAGCCACAGGACTTCCTTTTGTTGTTTAGAATGCAGGAGGCCCATAGCATGCCTGTCTGAAGAGGGCAGTGCTGTGTGACCTCTCCTCGCTCCTCCCCAAGGCTGTGGGTGGCTGAGGGACAGCAGTTATTAACTTTCACGAAGTGCTTTCACAGGCAGCGTCATGTGCCTTGAAGCCAGTGCAGCCATTTGGGTCCTATGGAGCTTAGGACCAGCTGTGGGACAGGAGTAAGTTTTAGACTTTGCTGTGAAGGTAGTTGGCAAAGCTTTGGTGGGAAAGAAGTGGCAGTGAAGGGCAGCTGTAGTTATGTTTTTCTTGTAAATCTGCAAAAATTCTGTTAAAGGATCTCAGGAAAGTGGACATATTGAATGGATATGGGGCAGATAGTGCTTAGGATTGGAGCTGATGAGCCTAAGATGAGAATTAGTTCTCCCTAGACACCAGTCTTCCCAGATCCTAAGTGGGTCCAGTCTCAGCCGTTGCCTGCATTTTAAGGAGGTTATTTAGCAGGAAGGAGGGTGTCAGCAATATAGAGTTGAAGGCTGTCAAAGAACTATTCTCCCACCCCACAGACATTTCAAAACATTAGGGGAAGGAAGATAATTCAATAAATGGTGTCATGACAAAAGGCTTGACATTGGAAGGGGGTGAAGTTAAATGTGCATCTAACTTCTATGCCAAAATAACCACCAAAAAGCTTACATATAGAATGTGAGACACAGACCCGTAGTGGCCCAGAAGAATACATGAATGAATGTTTTTGCAGTCTTGGCATAGGTAAGGCTTTCCTGACCTTGGTAACAAAGGTAGAATCAACAGAGAAAAAGAGTATGATCTAGCACTTCTGTGTGGCCCAGACACTAGTAAGTGAAACTAACACTCAACAAGCTAGGAAAATATTTGCAACTGTCATATTTAAAGACACCACACAAATCAGTAAGAAAAAAGCCCCTCAACATTTTAGTAGAAATGTGGCCAAGGACAGCAACATTTTAAAGAAAAGTATTCTGATTTACTACTTGGTCTTAAGAGCCAGTTGAAACAAAGACAAGTTTCTGCTGAACTGCTGAATGGCAGCCTGCAGAGCGGAGGAGTACAGTGGACATTTTTATCCATGTGTAGACTGAGACGATCATTCTGATTAGACATCTGGCACTATGTATCAAAAGTCTTAAACATCTACATATCTCTTCTAGAATTATTTTCCTCAGGAGAAAAAAAATCAGATAATTGAATCCTAAGTATGGAATAAAAGCTATGTCCAGCTCTCTGAAGTGAATTATTGGCTTGGAAAAGACTCTCAGACTGCTCCAGAAACTTCCACGAGACATCCAAACTCACAGGAAATGGAAGCCGTCCCTTGCTGCCATGGCTCTGAACAGATCAGTTAGGCCGGAGTGGTGATGTGAACATCCACCCTTCTGGAAACTTCATCAGAGCAGTTTCCTTTAAGCTTCAGTCTTGGTTTGAAAGATATGCTGTCTAAAATAGTCTTTAGCAACTGTGCTTAGCCTCTGGCCACAGCCACTGCACATTCACAGAAGTCACCAGCCTTCCATTTCTCCTGAAATGGTGCCTAGCAGGAAGCGGGCTCTCTGCTCAGTGGTCAGGTTTGACTCACTAGGATAAAGGGGCTTCCTTAGCTGTGGGTCCCTGGAAAGGCTGTCAAATTCGATGAGAGTCACCAGGTGTGTTTGCCAGGCTGGAAGGTGTGCTGCCTTCTGCTTGGGCAGGTGATGCCACTCAGCTGAAGCTGTCTCTGTCCCTTTGAGTAAGTGTGTCTCGTGTTGACCTCACTGTTGCCCGATGTATAAATTCAGTGTGCCGAGAACCTGGACTTCTTGGTGTGAGCTTATGCCACAAATCTGTCTCTTTAGAACGCCCATGATTGATCAAACCTGCCATTCATCTTACAAAAGCTGTTTTGTCCAGCGTCAGGCACTTTGATCTAACTATTCTTTCTCCCTTTCAGCTGTGTGCTGCTTCTTCAGCCTCTTGCTGGGGTTGCTTATTTTCATTTGTTACCACCAAAGTAAGAAATGTCATGATCGTGTTTCAAAGGTTTTAAAGGCTTCAGCTGTATTTCAGAACTGTATGTCAAACACACTTATGTAATCGAACAGTTGTAATAATCATTCAACGATTTTGGCCTGGCTCACAAAGAGATGAGACTGGTCAGGACAGAACTCACTGCCTGGGGACCTTGGGCCACACTGGATAATATAAAAACATGATAGGAGCTGGGCACCTTCACCCTGGAACCTGGGGGACCTGGACATGCCAGGCAGTAGCAGCAGGATGCAGCGGGTGGGGCTTTGGGGCACCTGCTCAGTCACCATCCACAGGGCCGAAGCGAGGCACAGAGGTGAGCCCACAGTTGACCACATGCACCTACAGACACCACACTCGGTGCGGACTGTTGCCAGCTGTGCTGAGAAGGTCACGCTGTGCTGAGAGGGCAGAGGATGCTGCAGGTGGCGTTTTCCTCTGAGCGTCCTCCCAGGCCTGATCTTCCCCTGTTTTTTTTTTGAGATGCGGTCTCATTTTTATAGTTCATCCTGGCCCTGAGCTCACTATGTAGTCCAGGCAAGACTCAAACTCACAGCAGTCCTCCTCCTGCCTCTGCTGTCTGTATGCTGGGATTACAGTCGTGAGCCACCCCACATCCAGCATTGTATGTAGTACTGATTGCCAGTGGGTTTGGTTACCATGCCCGGCATTGTGGTACCGATTCCTGATAGGCATGTCAACATGCCGGTATTGTGGTATATGTTTACCATGGATCGAACTTGGGACCGTGTGCTTGCAAGGCAGGTGCCGGAACCACTGAGCTAAATTCCCAGCTCGTCCCCTGGTTGTTCATGATAGTAAACCATAGCCATGAGCACGACAGCTTTTGGGAAGGTAGGTCTATGAGTCTTTCTACCTCATCTCCAGCCCTGCATTTTCAGATAGCCGTGGAAGTGTGCGGGCTGCAGACTCCTCCCTTCATTTGCTAGCCATCTTTTACATTGACATTATTCTTTTTTTTTTAAAGGGAGGAAAGGATTATAGGTCTCAGTTTATAGCCAGCTGGATCCAAGGTAAGATAGCATGGCAGACAGGCAGAGGAGAAACAGCTCGTGGTGGGCAGAAGGTAGCAAAGCAACCAAGCAAGGGCCTTCGCCACTTCCTTCTGCCCCCTTTTTACTCTCTCTCGGCTACTGTCACTGGAGTGGTGCTAAACCAAGTCGTGGGCTGATTTGGAAGCCATACACCCTTAGTCTCAGCATCACACTCTCTAGATTCAGCCACCTAAAAAACCTCAAAGCACAGTCGTTATTATGTAAGGCTTTGGGAGGGCACGAAGGAGCGAACCATCGCACTCGTTCTCAATTCCCCTTCCTTCCTTCCAACTGCTATTTCAGTATTTGGCGCTAAACTGCAACAGCTCCATTCTTTTTTTTTTTTGAATCCTTATTGGTCCTTGGAGCGGTTTGGGCAGGTGCTGTGGTCTGGCATGATGTGAGATCCTTAGGTCACTGGAGTGCCGCCGTGGGAGGGGACAGGGGGCGCCGGTCTCTAGGTCTTCCCCGTGTGCGCCACCGCTGCCGCCTGCTGTCCGCCCTAGGGCTGGAAGGCACGGGCCACTTGATCTTGGATTGGAGTCTCAGGCTGTGGGCCTGGATAGCCTGCCTTCCACCTTGTGAGCCACGTGTGGAGTGGCAGGCCCCACAGCCTCAGCAGTGCCCTCCTCAGTCTGGGGCCAGGGCTTGAAAAGTATGGCTCACATATCTTGCCAAGTCTTGAGTTCTTTGGGCTTAAAGAGTGGCTTTATTGGTTTTTCCCTCCAGAGAATTTCTCTTCGTGCTGAACACATCTGTGTAATTCCAGTGAGAGGGAGAGGGCATGATGTTTGGCAACAAAGGCATCTTTCTACAGGAACAGTGCTGTCCAGGCACTCGGACTGGCCTCGACGGCTGTCAAGATGCTGGGAAAAGAATTTCCCATGTTTACTTGAAGAGAGAAAAGGTAAACTGCAGGGCGAAGGCTCTTGTGATATTTTTGGGTCTCGGACTCTGCTGCTTTCAGGCCCCACAAGTTGGGCTTTGCTGTAAACAGAGTTTTGCTCTGTCTCTTTTTGCAGCATATTTTTTCACTTAAAAAATGGCAAGAATGTCATTGTGCACATGGGAATGTGTCACTTTGTGTGTTTGTCCTCAGTAGTTTTGAAATCCTCCCAACCATTAAAAAGTGCTGTTGTCTTTCAGTATTTCAGGTGTTGGTGGGTGTTAGTCGGGGCTTCTCCTGCGTTTGACTCTGGACTCATTGGTTTAACTGCTCGATGCTTTGGACTGGGAATTGAAGCCAGCTGTTTTTAGCTCATGACGTGAGGAGGGGTGCTGTGCCGTGAGAAAGTATTTCCTTAAATTTTTCTGAATGACATTTTGAGAAATGCATATAGTAATAAAAATTAAAAATATTTAATTGGAAAATTGTGTCAGTTTTCTGTCACTGTGACAGAGTGTTGGAGACAAAGGACTTATTTTGGCTCAGTTTCTGGGGCTTCTGTCCCTGGGGCGGGACTCGTGGCGCTCAGGCCTGTGGCTACCCAGAGCATCCCAGCGGCAAGGAAATGGAGGGAGAGGAAGGAGCTGGGCCTCGCGTCCCCGTCAAGAAGACGCCTTCCCATGATCTAACTCCTCTGTCAAGCCGCACTTCCTCACGGTCCCACCCCCTTCCACCAGGGCCAGAGGAAAGGGACTGAGCCTTTAACGTGGGTCTCTGACGAACTCATGGTCCAAACCATAACAGAAATACTCAACATCTAAAAATGCTTACTAGTGAAAGTAGAGGCACATTATCTCTGTACTCTTTCTCCAGCTAGAGAAGTTACTATTCCAGTGTCAGGACCCTGTTCCCATCCATATGCTGAGAAGTCAAGCAGGTGCTGCCACAGCACAGGGCCTGGAGGCCTTGGCTGTCGCACGGCCACTCCCACATGCACCGAGTCACAGAGCCCCAGGGCTCTGGCAGGAATTATGGAGTCTTGTAGAAGGCTCTGTTGGTGCCTTCCGTGTGGCCTTGCCGACCTCAGGCACTGCTGGACAACTCCCTGTGTATGGAGGGTGCCTGACTTGCACCCCTGAGTTCTTTGCTGGAGGAATTTGGTCTGTGAATCTGCTTGGCTCGCTGAGTGTGGTGGGGCTCGGGGGAGGGGTAGGATGCTTGCGCGGGTCGCCCTCAGTCCAGACGAGCTGGGCCCGTGGGGTGTGAGCCCGTGAGCTGTTCCTTCTGGAGGCTCTCTGTGCTCTTGGTCCCCTCAGAGCGTCACACTCAGCCGCCCCTCAGGGTTCCACACACTGCCGCTGGCGCCTCCCTTCCCTGACGGAGTGTCCCCGGGCTTGTCTTGGTGTTCACCCAACAGAAGATGCCAGGGCCAGCAAACACTGGGCTGCCGCAATCATGCACACGTGCCCAAACACACACACACACACACACACACACACACACACACACGTGCAAGTGAGAGAGGATAGTGTCATTTTAACCGAATGTTCAGATCACAAGCTAAATTCTACAGAGTAGGAAGAGCTGGGAAAGTGAACCTTAGGGGAGACAGCTCAATAGCTCAATAGAGCCTTATACTTTCAAAGGGCAGAATAAAGCTTCGTGTGTTTACTGCCATTTGCAGGCCCGTCTTCCAGGGCTGGGTGCCTTTCAGGGCCCCTGTGTGCTGGTTTGCTGAGCGGTCCTGGTAAAGACAGAAGCATGGGTTCAAGGCCGCCCCTCACGACGCTGGAGCAGATGGGCAAGAGCAGCAGCTGGCCCGGCTTACCTGTCTGCTCCCCAGTTTCTGCACGCTTAGGGATAAACCAGTGCTCCTGGGCGCGAGAATGGGTCGGTGAATCTGCCGGACAGAGCAGCGAGTCCGGACAGACTCGCAACAAAGCTTGGGTTGCTTTTGGACAGCTGCTGAGCCCTCTGGATGGGGACCGTCTCACCTTCCCGACGGGGAGCGTGCATGGGGATGGTCATAGGAACGCGCAGGAGCTCCGACTCACGCAGGTGCCTCACAAGGGGGGTGGGCAGGAGGGCGCCCGCGTCAGGGTCAGGATCAGCTTGCGGAGGGCTCGGATTGTCCATGGCCTCAGGCTTGTTACAGATTGTCTCCAGGCACGGATGCCGGGGGGGGGGGGGGGGGTGGAGGGGGGTAGCTACCTGGGTGGGGGCATCTGGAGCGGGGCGGCGCTGCCTCCTCAGTCCTCGGGGAGGGTCGAAAGTGGTGCCTTCCCCCGGCCCGTCCCCTCTTGCCCTACATTCTAGGAAGTTACCCAGCGCCTCCTGCGGCTCTTGTGATTAGCTGATGTCCCTTAGGCAGGTCCTAAGCCCAGGGCCGCAGCAGGGGTGACCAAGGCCCTAACTGGCGTCTTGGCAGCGATGGCCCAGCAGGTGGCGCCCGCGCGCTGCAGAGCGGCGCTGTCGGAGCTGAAGTCCGGCTCGAGCCCGGGGCGCGGGACCGGGTCTCCACCCAGCGCCTCGCCGCGGGCTGCCGCGCGTGCTCCGCCGAGGCCCCGTCCTGGGCCGCGCGCCTGCTCCGAGGTAGTTCGGGCTACCTCGCTGGGCCGTGTCGAAAGCCCCGCGGGAGGTATCGGACTGCAGCCACGGTGCGCATTGCCGCCTAGCGGCTGCCGAGCGCGGCCTCGGTCTGCGCGCTGCACAGCCCGGCTGACCCCGCGCCGCTCTGAGCGCTCCTTTCGGGCAACTCCCGACAAGCGCAGCTGGACCAGCGTGCAGGCCCGGGCCCCAAGAAGCTCCCGGGTCAGGCGGAGAAAGCCATGTCCGCGCGGTGTCCTGTGGAGAAAGGTGCGTGCACTTCCGGCCGTGTCCACGTCCACCGGCCACGGCAAATTCCTGCTCTCCCTGAAAAAGGCTCGGGACCAGACCACCCACCTCCGCGCTGCTGGCAGCTGGCCTAGGACACGGCCCGCTCACTGAGTGGACCAGCGTCCCGCCCGGTGACGGGGCACGAGAGTGGCACCTCGGAGCCGGGCTCTGGGGCAGAGGTCTCAGTCTGTGGCCTGCCAGCTCCTCCACTTCCAGCCTCAGGGGAGGGAGAAGCAGGCGGCTCACCGTGGGGAGAGAGAGGCAGGAGAGGCGGGGAGAGAGGCGCGGCCCTGTCCACTCCGGGCCGCACTGCCCTGTCCGCTCCCCACGGCCCGGTGCGTCAGGGCCCCGGTCTGTCCATCCCGAGCCCGCTGATGCGCGCGGCGCCCTGGGGACCCAGCTCGCGCACAGCAGCCTCGGGGGCGTCCTGCGCCCCAGCCAGGGCCCTGAGGGTTCCTGAAGAGCTCCGAGCTCCGCCGCTCTCCCTGAAGCTGCCTCTTAGCTTCGCATCTCCGCGGTACCAGGGTCCACGATCTCGCCGCCAAACGCAGGCTTCCCCTGCAGTGGTCTGCAGTCCTGTTCTCTCGGGCCTCGCTGCAGTCTGTGCTCAGCTGCCTCCCGGGGCGCAGGGACCCCACTGCTGTGGAGACACAAGTGGAACGACTGTGCGGAGGGGCCGCCGCTTTCTGCCCCCACAGGGTGCTCCTGTCACCCCTCCCGCATGGTGCCCTGCTCATCTCTCTGAGCCTCGTGCTTGCTACTCCTTGAGCACCTGCTTCCCTTTTAAAAAGTGTATTTATTAGTACAAGTTTGCTGTACACAGCGACCGCTTTCATTGTGGCTATTTGGTACGCGTCCACAACACATCTTACTTAGGTTCAATCACCTGTGTCCCCTTGCTCTTCCTTCCATTTTTAGTTCTTTATCCCATTCCAAAAGCTCTGCCTCTGCATTTCCTTTTATCTGTGTTTTATTTTGCTTTTTGTTTGGTTTCTTATATGGAAGAAATCGTACAGTGCTGACTCTGATGTTTCTGACTTATTTTACTGAAGAGCGTGTTTTCCTGGTGCATCCATTTTTCCTCGAGTGCATCTCCCTAGGCTGGAGCGGTCTCCTCAGTGTGGCAGCACCACAGTTTCCCGGTCTGCGCAGCTGTATGGCCGCATGGGCCGCTTCCAGGGTTTAACTGTTAGGATCTGTGCTGCTCTTCACACGGGTGAGCGTGGCTCCCTGTGACACGATGTTTTAACCCCTTCAGAAAGGGGATGGCTGTGCTGAATTCATCTCCTACTCTTGGCTCAGTCCTGTTTTTTTTTTGTTGTTTTTAGGTTTTTTGAGACAGGGTCTCACTTTTGTGGTTCAGGCTGGCCCTGAGCTCGGCTCAGTCCTGTTTTGAGAACATGAACTTTGACTTTGGCCTGCTTAGCTTCTGGGTGTGAGCACAGTTGCCTTGATCGCCTGCATGAGGCAGGTTCTCTGCACATTTTTGGAATGAATAGAGACAGAAATGAATCTTTGAGCGGCAAATGCGTCCAGGCACTGAGTACTCTTCAAAACTCTAGCCCCTCCCTCCACTGGCCAGTGCCCTAGCCAAAGCTCCCGCCTGGGGCCCAGGCACGAGCTATTATGGGTGAGAAACAGCTCTTGGAACTTGGTTTTTCCTACTGGGCCCATGAACTCACCCTCAGAGCTTCATTGAGGGCCCACAGAGACTGTGTGTGGGGCATTCCTGCAGCCCAGTGACTCGCGAGCCCTGGGCAGGGGGTCACAAGTCCAAGGCCAGCCAGGAGCACTCAGTGGGGCCCTGTCTGCACAGAACAAGGGGCAGCCAAGCCAAGCCTGGGAGACTTGCAGAAAAAGGCCCTCTGTGAAGCCCGTAAGTCCACCCCATGAGTGTCACCGCGGATGGACTGTGAAGGAGACCGCCTGCCTTCCAAGACTGGGCGGTCGCTCTGGCCACCTCGCGATGGCTGCTAGAACTGGGTTGGAGGACACACACCACCCTTCCCCTTGCAGGTGTTTACTGTGAAGACTAACAAGAACAATACCCTGAGCACTTCCATTTACTTTGGCACTCCAAATGGAAGGCGACTATTCTTTTTTTTTTTTTTTTTTTAGTTTATTGGCACATTTTAGATACTATCATGATCATATTAAACGTTAGAATTTAAACTTGTAGGGTCAGGGATTTAGCTCAGTGGTTCCATGTCTGTCTTGCAAGTGCAAAGGCCAAGGTTTGATCCCCAGTAATCACATATAACAATGCCAGGTGTGGAGACACACATCCACCAGCAATCAGAATCACATAGCACAGTGTCAGGTGTGGCGGCTCACACCTGTAATCCCAGCACTGGGAGGCCGGGGCAGGAGGACTGCTGTGAGTTCAGGCCAGCCTGAACTACAAAAAAAGCGGGACCCTATTTTTTAAAAAAAGAATTTCTACTTCTACAGGATACACCTCATTTTTTTCCCCATTTCCCTTCCTTCCCTACAACACTCACTCCCTGTGTACATAAGCTTTGTTTCTTTTCTTTCTTTTTTTTTTTTTTTTGGGGGGGTTTTTTGAGACAGGGTCTCGCTTTGTAGTTCAGGCTGGCCCTGAGCTCAGCCTCCAACTCACATCACAGCAATCCTCCTGCCTCTGCCTCCCGAGTGCTGGGATGACAGGCGTGAGCCACCACGCCCGGCACTGTGGTATGTGGTACTGGTTGCTGCTGGGGTGAGTTTCCAGGCCCAGTATTGTTATGTGGTTACCGGGGATCGAACCTAGGTCCTTGCTCTTGGAAGACAGGCGCCGGAACCATTGAGCTAACTCCCTGGCCCCCGTTTCTATTTTTTGTTTTGACCATCGCATTTCCCTTTCCCGTCTTCACTCCCCCGGCTCCCTTCCCTTTTCCCTCTGAACATCTGGAAGGGGACTGTTTTGTGCATGGTGGAGGGCGTGAGCACATGATGGGACGATCTGCAGGGAAATGTCTATTGCGCCCTTGCGTGGTTGCGTGTTTCATGACGCACTCACGCTGTGCTTGTGGCGTCCGTGTAGTCAGCCTGTGCCCTGTCGCAAGTGACGGGTTCTGTGTCCTAAGTGATGGCTGTTATGGCTTGTAGCTGTAGTGTGTCCTCAGAGACAGGAGTTTGGGAAATGGCTGGATCTTGGGAGCCCAGAGCTGATTACTGGGGGTCGTTGGCGAGAGGCGGTCACGGGGCGTGGCCTGGGGTGTGTCTAGCTCATGTTTCTTCCAGTTCAGTAGCACGTAGGAAGAGTAACACGTGACCCTGCGGCGCAGCCTGGGGGGTCGGGTAGCTGTAAAGCTGACGTGGCTGCCAGAGTCAGGGCGACGTGAGATCTGCCCGCGGGGACAGGCAGGTGCGTCCGCAGGGCAGCTATCGCCCATCCTAAGTTTCCACGTTTAGTGTGTCCTCATGCAAAGCCAGCAGACTCTTCAGCCTTTTGCTGACAGATGATTCTGCCCTCTTGCAGCCTGGCATCAATTTCCCTCGTCCCTTGCCGGCCCTCCGGTGGCTTGCTGTTTCCTCTAGGGTGGAGCCCAGGGCCTGCGTAGGCTTGAGATGGCTGCTGCTCCTCGCAGGCCCGCGTGCAGGCCTGGCTCAGGGCAGCTCAGGTTTCTGGTTCACGGACCTCTGTGTCCTGGGGCCCAGGGGCCGAGGGCTTGGGGTCAGGGCGGGTTTCCTGCCTTCGGAGGTTGGCGTCCACTCTTCCGTCTTCCCTTCGGAGCGGTGCAGGCTGGGATGAGCCAGAGGCGAGGTCAGTGCTCCTGAGAACCGTGGCCACGGCAGAGCCGCTTCAGCGGGCAGCTCTTCCTTTCCCGCCACCAGGATGCGAGCAGCTCCCATAGCCACTTGCTCAAGCTGTGACGCGTCTGCTGTGCCACCCGGGGCTAGAGGGACAGCGATCACAGATGGAAACTTCTGAGTCCGTGAGCTAAGGTAACCTCTCCTCCTATAAATTGATTTTCTCAGGAATTTTGTCTCAGTAACAGAAGTCTCCCTAACACAGTCACCTATTAAAACGTTGTTAATTTTAAGGGAACTGATAATCTGTTATTTAATCTGTTCTGGAACTTCCTTCAAACAAAAGAGTTCCTATCTTTTTCTAAGGCTCCGCGATCCCACACTGGAGAAAAGAATATGAAAAGAAGTGTGTAGGTTAATTTCACTCTCAGGAAGATGCTGCGATCCATCTTGCATGTGAACAGCACACGCCAGCAGGGCTCCCAGTGGAGCTTTCCAATGGGGACAGTGAACCCAAATTAAGGGATGGGCGGGGCGGTCCCACGCGGAGGGAGACCCGTGTGACCGCACGATCCCAGTGCCTGCCCGGAAGCCCTGGAGAAGACTGAAGCCTTTCCCGCAGTGCCACCCGAGGGCGGTGCTTGGCGATGTAGACAGATCCAGTGCCTCACTGACCCCGAGGGTGAGGGTGAGCGTCTAGGGAGTTCAGCTAACGACCCTCAACGCTTGTTCTATGAGGGCTTCTGCCTTTCCCCCCTGAGAAGTACCCCTCCGTCTCCAGCATCTTGTTACTTCGGGACATCTGTGTACGTATCAGTTACTAAGACACAGGTGCTGGCCACAGCTATCTGGACTCCAGGGTGCACATGAGACTCCAGGAGGTACCTGCTTTCAAGCTGCAGGTCAGTTCTGAGAGCTGTCAGCCTGCAGCGGGGCACGTGCGGCCACACTGTGACCTTGCGACGTTCGAGACCCGGGGGACGCGCGTGGAGGGCGCTTTCATCATTTCAGCCAGACCAAATGCTCTTGGGACTGCTTTGTTCTGTGAAGGGGTTTTTATAAACCTCCACGATATTTCACCCAATTCTCCCTTGTTTACTTTCATTGAGACATTTCAATATTTTATAATTTAGACTCTTTCACCTTTGGAAATAAACCAGGCTTGGGAAGAATGTTTTGTCAGGATTTTGGATGAAGGCAGTGAGGCGGGTGATTTATGAAGTCAGGACTCCGTTTGGGGCGGTGGCTGGATGGAGCTGAGCCCAGCTGGTCCTCATGGGCCCTCCAGAGCTGCTGTCCTGGTTCTGCGCTGCGTCTCCATCACAGTGGTCACCTGATTGTCACAGCATGGGTGCAGAAAGCCCAGGCTGAGAGGGGTCATGTAAGAGCCAGAGTTTCTGGAGGACTCTGGGCTGGGTCAGTGAGTGGGCTCTGACTGCAGCGCTGGCCGGCCTTGGGCAGAGCCAGCCCGCTGCACGCGCACAGCCCATTTGTCTTACAGTCCATGTGCAGTGGGCACCATGAGGGAATGGGCAGCGCTGTGTGAGCCTGCGCAGGGGCACACCTGGCCCAGGGGTTCAGCGTTCATCCCACGTCAGCTCCCGAATTTCTCCTCTTTCCATTCCTGTCCCACTCGGGAGGATGTTGAGGACCATCATGGAAGCCGGGTGGCCCCCAGGGCCAGCAGCCTCGCTCTGCTTCCTGGGAAGGGGCTGACTGTTGGGCGGCAAGCAAGGGCGGGTCCGAGCTGGGCAGGGGCCAGTCTGGCGCAGGTGGGGCTGACTCTGGCGGAAGGAAGTGTGAGCCCTGTGACCCGGATTTCTGGATCCCCTGTCTCCGCAGAGGCAGTGTGGAATTCCAGGTGAGGGATTAATTGTCCTTCGCCGGACTGAGATTTCCCTTCCGCATTGGTGACGCTCTGGCGTAACACAAAGCAAGAATTAGGGTCTCTGAGTTTCTTTCATTTCCATTCATACTCCTGCCTTATGGCCATGAATTTAAGACTATTTCAAACTGCTTCTTTCTTTGAATTGGTTTATTTTTAAAACAAAGTACACACACAAGTGCATACACATAGATGAACACGTAGACACTTTCTGTGATGGGTGTTGTTGAGTCAGGGCTTTGCACATGCTAAGCACACACTACCACTGAGCCTTGCCCGGGCCGCTTTAAATGCTGTTTGAAGTCCCAGGCCATGCGGTAGTAGGAATGATACTGGTAATAGCAGCTCACATCTTCCGTAATTCTCTGCCTATGGGGCTGCTCTCATGCGTTTCACAGGTCTATTTTGTTATCTCTACAGTGACACACACAGGCCAAGGACGGCAGTTCCCTCATTTTGAAGGAGATGGTGACGGAGGCAGGAGGGGCTCCCTGGCCGCGCCCCAGTGGCAGGACAGGCCCCAGGTGGGGCTGCCTGATGGCAGGGACAGTGTGGAGGTCCCTGTGCGGTCTCTCCAGGCTAAGCAGAGAAGTGCATTCTATGGCTGTAATTTGGAATTGATACTTTTCATAATGGAAATCATCATAATCACTGCACAGACTCTGATGTATTATTCTGAAATAGTGTCAATCAGATCCTTTACATCTTCATTTTTTATAAACTTAGTGTGTTGAAAACCTGTTACAGTTGGTACTTTAACACGTCCGGGACCCTTGTTTACTCTGTTTCATCCTTTTAATCCCTGCAGGGGTTAGTTTATTTGTCAGCCCATGATATTATTTGAGCATGCAACCATGGTAAGGGCAGCGTGTGCCTCCGATCATAATCTGTCTCTGCACACATTTCCCCTGGAGATTCCTCACTGTGCCAGAATACTGAGGAAGCTCCCTGCGCGTCCTTAGCCACGTGCTTGCAAACAGCCAGGCCCCCGCGCTGACTTGGGCCAGGAGCGGGAAGTGCGGCCTGGCTTCTCTAAGAGGTGGTCTGTGCCTCACCTACTCCTTATTTGTGAGCAACAAATAAAAATGAAGAGTGGAAGAGAGTAAGCCTGAGGCCGGCCTCCAGAATCGAGGCTCCCCGAGAGCTCTTGGGGGGGCTCCCAGGGACAGCCGTGGCCCCCCGCTGTGCAGCAGAGGCAGATCTGAGACAGAAATGAAGGCCGACTCTTCCCTCGTCCTCTGATGGCTGGAGTGTGAACATGTGTGTGTGCGCGCGTGTGTGTGCGCATGCGTGCATGCATATGTGTGTGTTCACAACAGCAGCCACCGGGGTCTCCTGTTGCTTCCATGGAGTGGCTCCTGGCTCTAGCATCTTCCCAGCTCCTCTGCGATGAAGTTTCAGCCACTCTGGGCTGCAGGAGCCATGACTCAGGGACAGGCCACTAGGGGCTGCTGCTGCTTCTCTGAGGAGTGGTAACCATGCGATGGACAGGGCAAGGACTGGGGAGGAAGGGGCCATTGCCAATTCCCCCTGTAGTCCCTGAGCTCTGGTGGGCCATGACTAACATGGTGACCCCTCTTGGAGATGCCACACAGTGGCAGCAATTGCAACTTCGGTGCTGCCATTCCTGGAGATGTGGGAGCCATCAGTAAGCAGTGCTCCTCCCACAGTCTGGCGGGCTGCTGCTGTGACAGCTGGGGCTATTGTGGGTGTCCCTCAGCTATGTGGGAGATATTTGCATGGGCTGCAGCAGGCCTGCAGATCTGTCCCAGGGCACTGCCTTGCAACCTGCAGAGGACTGCACTGCTGCTGTTGTATAAGCCCATGCCATGCAGGCTTGACACGTGTGCCTGCTGCTCCTCTGGACAAGCAGCCCCCCTCACACTCCAGCTCGTCCTGAGCCCTGCCCCCTTCTGCTGCTCAGGGCTCCAGGAGAGCACCCCACTTGCCCAAGTGACCCGGCTACCTACTTGTGATCCGTGTCTTGGGCAGAAAGGGGTGAGAGGGCTGCACCAAGAAAGAGCTGGTGACCCTAAGGGCCTTAGCCCGGAAGAGCTCTCGAGCTCGACGGAGCAGCAAAGTGCAGAGTGGAGAGACCTGCAGGGATCTGCAGAGGAGCCCTAGGGGGGCGAGGAGCCCCAGAAAGGTGCCACGGGGTAAGAACTCTTACAGCTGAGGAGCTGACAGGTGGCAGAGCCACCAGGAGCTGCAGCACTAAACCCTGCCTCTTCCTCCTTAGACATCTTTTTCCTCAAACACCTGCTTTGACAGATGAGCCACCTGCCCGCACACGCATGGCTCCAGGAACTCCCTGCAGCGCGGACTTATGGCGGTGCAGGCTTTCGGGTGTGCCCTGTTCACAGGGGCGACCTGAGCAGAGTTGGGTGTTTTAAGTCCACCCCAGCCCTGTGGCTTTGCTGCCATGGCCTTTGTGTTCTTCTGCTTTGCGCCTGCCCGTTCCCTAACTTCTGAGTTTTCTGAGCCTTCATGTTAGGGGTCCCCTTTAAGTTGGACTTCATTTCCTTTTGCAAAAGTATTTATGACTCTGGTTCAAAATGATTTTTCCTTGTACTTCAAAATATGATCTTTTTAGTTGCTGTTTTTGTTTAAAGCCATGGTAACATAATTGAATTACTGTTGGGAGTAGCTGTTTCACAGAACTTTAGCGAACATTGAGCCAAATCTGTTTGACACAGCGCTTCACAGTGCTGGGATTAAATCCCTTTTGACACAGGTTTTAATTGCTGGTGGATGGAGCCAGGGAAGTGGCTTGCGAAGTGCTGCCCGGCGCCCTGTGCCTGCTGCCCGGTGCCCTGTGCCTGCTGCCCAGCCTGGCTAGTCTCTCGGGTGACTGGGAGAGCCGGTGGTCAGCAAGCCGACCTGGCTGCGGTTCCTCACAGGCTGCCCTGTCTTCTGTGCCTCAGTCTCCCCATGCTTGTGGGGATGTGGAAGGAATCACTGTGCGGCAGGCCTGCAGGTACCGTGGGAGGAGCTGAATGAGCCCTTGCGGAGGGGCGAGGAGTGCGGGAAGGCGCCCTGCACTTCCTGCCGTGGTTGGAGAGGCTGATCCTGTTGACCCCGTGTTGTCAGTGAAGTATCTTCGGAGTGGCTCTGACAGTGCTGCTTTCGCTGGCGAGGGTGGGTTAGCTCTGTGGGGCTGGGGTCCTTGGAGAAGGCCAGCCGTGCCCGCCCTCCCCACCGCTCTCCTTTGTCCCTTGTGTGCTGGGTTCTTTTCCGTCCTCAGCTTTCACCAGGGGAGACGCAGCACGGGCGTCTCCCCGGCTGCTGCAGCCCTGGCCTGGGTTTTAGCTGCTCCTGGAGTGTGAGGGAACAGGTGCCCAGTCTCAGCTCTTCTGTTGCGACAGCACAGACTGGAGGAGCCTGCCCGGCTCAGCTCCTGTTCAGAACCACAGTCCCGACCACGGTCTACTCCACAGGTACTTGTCATCGGCTTGGACTTGTTTTGTTTCACTTTACTCATAATTACTATTTGCAGGTCTAGGGATTGAACCCAGGACCTTCCCTGAGCTATACCCCTAGCCCTTTTTAAATTTTTATTTCTAGACAAGGTCTTGCTCAGTTGCCCAGGTTTGGCTTACACCTATGATCCTCCTGCCTCAGCCTTCCAGAGGGCTGGGATTACAGGGATGTATCACCTCCACTTTTATTTTTACATAAATAAGCAGTGACTGTGGCTTTGCAGAGGGCTGTACAGTAGGCTGTACAGTACAGCTCTGTGAAATTTGCTACTTGTAAACAGTCACCTCCATCAGGACCAAGAACTCTCTCTTCCTCCAGTACCTGGTGCTGCTCTTCTGTAGTTGTGGTGCCTGCTGACCCCAGCCACACCTGCTGGACTGCTCTCCAACAGTCTAGTTTGAAGCTATAGAAATGGAGTCACAGAGTCCTCTGAGCCTGGCTTCCTTCACTCAGCAGGGAACTCTGAGATGCAGCCAACTTACCGTATTAGTAACTTGCATCTTCCTGTTGCTAAGTGGTATGGTCTGTTGCATAGATGTATGAAAGTTTGCCGTTCATCCGAGTGAAGGACTGGATTCTCTCAGTTGTTGATTATGAATAAAGCTGCTATAAGTATTCTTGTGTAGGTCAAGTTGTTTCTTAAAAGTCCATTTTTCAGATATTTCTCTTTAAAAAGGTTCCCTTTGACTATTACTGTCTGCAGAGGCTTTAAAACATAGCTCAGGGTCCCAGGACACTCTCTCACTGAGAAGTGGCACCTCTGTCTCCCCTGGAGTCCAGCCGGGCTGCCTTGGACAATAGCACACAGCAGATGTGATGTCCTGTGTCTCTGAGACTAGGTCACCATGTGCTTCTGCCTCACTTACTAGAAACCACCTGCCCCGCCCTGAACTGCCGTTTGGGAAGTGCAGTGGCCGAGGCCACCATAATGCGGAGAGCCCTGTCTGCACCCTGCTGAGCCACCTGCTGAGTCGCCCTTCCCCTGCAGCCCTGCAGCCAGGCAGTGAAACCTGGTGGTCTGTCCAGAGGAATGCACTCAAGCACCATGTGACCCAGAACACCTCATGGCAAGGGAGAATTGCCTGGCTGAATGTTGCCAAATTTCTTAAACAACGCAATCACAAGACATAAGCAGGACCCTTTTCCCCATTAAATTTATATGTTTTCATCCCACACTTATGGACAGAATCAGAATATTCCCGAGTGAGCAGTTAGGCTTCACAGAAGTAAGGCTCATGTTGGTTGATAGTCTAAAGTTTTGGAGCCATCTCTGCTCAACAATCAGTTTGATACTTTATTTTATTTTTTTAGGTCTTTTGAGACAGGGTCTCACTTTTGTAGTTCAGGCTGGCCCCGAGCTCAGCCTCAAACTCACATCACAGCAATCCTCCTGCCTCTGCCTCCCGAGTGCTGGGACTACAGGCGTGAGCCACCACGCCCGGCACTGTGGTATGTGGTACCGATTGTTGCTGGGTGTGAGTCTCCATGCCCAGTATGGTATGTGGTTACCGGGGATGGAACCCGGGTCCTTGCGCTTGCAAGACAGGTGCCGGAACCACTGAGCTAAATCCCCGGCCCCCAGGGGGATTTGATACTTTAAAACTATGATTCCTCTCCATATTTGACAAGACACCTTAAATATTGTGTGGTGGTGATGAGGAAGTGGACTTACTTCAGCAGTCACCTTGACGATGAGAAAATCATCCAGTAGCTGTCAAATGCGTCAACTGTGTTGCTCAGATGTATTAGTCATTTTCCTGCTGCTCAAACAAATTACCTGACACCACAGTGTTAAGGAGGAAGGGTTCATTTTGGCCTGTGGTTTCAGAGAGTCCAGCGGGCTGGCTCAAAGCTTTGAATGGCATGGTGCAGGGAAGCGGGCAACCCAGGGCATCCGGGGAGCTGAGAGAAAGAGAAGAGCTGAGGTCAAGAATACATTCCTCCAGGTCAAGCCTGCACCGAGCTCCTCGTCCAGCCAGCCCCACCTCCCAACAGCCCTTCACAAGAAGTCACAGCCCTGTGATTTCACCAATGGGCCGTTCGCTGATGAGTATAGTACAGTCAGGGTCCACTCACCTTCCCAAAGACCTGCCCTTGAACACATGAGAATTTTGGGGGACATTTCATATCTAAACTTTAATATTTGCTCCAGTCCCCAAAGGCTCATGTTCATCTCATTATGTAAAATGCAGTTAGTCCATCTTTAATAGTCGCCAAAATCTTAACAGTTTCAGCAGTGCCGGCCGAAATGTCCAAAGACAGGGACTCGTCTGAGACTCAAGGCAAATTCTTAGCTGTGAGTCTCTGTAAAAATAAAAAAGAAAGTTAAACACTTGCAACACACCATCACACAAAGTCAGCAATGTCATTTCAACAGACAGAAACGGGGACATGCAGGACTGAAACCCAGCAGGAAAACGTTAGATGCTGCAGCTCCACGTCCAGCACTTGGGGCAGATTGAGTGGGCTGTGAGCTCCACAGTGCTGCTGCAGCCCTGCCCTGCGGCCTTGCTGTTTGCAGCTCCTGGCCTCTTTCTTAGGCTGGTTCTGCTCACTGCCTGTGGCTTTTCTTGGCAGATAATTCATGTGTCTGGCATCTGCAGCTTCCTGGAGTCTTCAGTGTACCTTTAGCTTCATTCTCACTTCTTGCCTGAACTCTCAAGCCTTTAAAAAATTTTTTTTCAATTTATTTATTTATTTTTTGGCAGTACTGGGGATTGAACTTGGGCCCTTGTGCTTCCAAGGAAGGCGTGGTAGCACTTCAGCTAAATCCCCGGTCCTCAAGTCTTTTCAAGTCTAGGTTGACACCTCCTTCTCTCCACAACCCTTCCACATGGATGATGCCAGATTCAACCACCAGCTCAAGCAGTAGCTAATGCCCCTGGGACCATGGCTGCAGTGGCTTCTAAAGGCCTTGTTACCCACCACTGATGAGTACAGCGCGTGCGAGGCGACATGGAAGTGGCTGAACTTGGAGGTGCCTTTACTTGGGCAGCCTGAGCGTGGAAATGAGCATGGAAACGGGGTCCACATCCCAAAGACTCTCAGGGATATTACTCCTTGCTCTTACTCGTGTGTGCCCTTGAGCCTGCAGTAGGTGGAACAGCCAACTTCAGAATGCTCTCAAAGCATATTTTCTGTTGTTTCAGTGCAGAATACTTGGGTTCTTTTCAGTGATGCTAATTTTTTCAGCAGCAGCACTCTCACTGGCCACATGCTTCTTTCTGGCTAAGCTGCAAAAGGCTCACACCCTTTGACTCTGCCTTCTGTCCCTACTTCTCACTATAATCTGGCTGCAAGCATCCAGTGGTACCCATGGTCAGCATGGCACTGGGCTGCCTTGAAATTCCCTTAGCCAGCTGCATTAGTCTGCACCTTTAAATTTAGCCTCTCAGAGTTTTCAGATAAGGATAAAATGTAGGCAACTTCTTTGAAAGAATGAAACGCACATGACCTCTAGTTCACTTCCTGACGGAGTCCTCATTCTCAGTTGAAATCTCACAGATATGGCTTAACTCTTTCCTATCAGGATTCTGGGCTTTGGACCGCCCAGCCAAAATCACTAGTCAAGTCTGCTTACAGCATTCTAATACATTTTTAGCTTCCGTTTCCAAACTTTTATGAACTTCTCCTGCAAACCAGTTCTAAAAGCTTCTGAATTACAGCACTGACCAGATTCCTGGTACCAGTTCTCTTTATTAGTCACCTTCCCATTCCTGGGACATGGCGAGAAAAGGTACTTAACCGTGCCAGCGGGGAAGCAGAGAAAGAATGGAGGAGCTGCGGAGATACAGCTTTCCAGCTTACGTCCTGGTGACCTACCTCTCAGCCAGGCAGCCACGAAAGCATCAGTGATTTGTTACCCACCACTGCTGAGTACAGAGCATGGGAGTGACACGGACATGGGTCTGTCAGGCATCCTGCCCTTGAGAGGAGGGTGCAGATTTCCAGAGGGCATTTATCCGCTTCCTATGTTAGTAACTGGCATTTGTTTAGTCATTGCTTTACCACCTAGTTACTGACTGCCTATTTGCACCACGTCTTGGGATGTGGAACGTGAAGAAACATGTCCTCGGCTGCAGATTTAGCTCAGTGGTTCTGGTGCCTGGCTAGCAAGCACAGATGCCGAGTTCGATCCCCGGTAACCACATACAACAGTGCTGGGTGTGGAGACTCACGCCCACCAGCAATCAGTACCACATTCCACAGTGCCGGGCGTGGTGGCTCACGCCTGTAATCCCAGCACTCGGGAGGCAGAGGCAGGAGGATTGCTGTGAGTTTGAGGCTGAGGTCAGGGCCGGCCTGAACTACAAAGTGAGACCCTGTCTCAAAAAAAAAGAAAAAGAAACATGTCCTGATCCCAGAGAGCATGTGACTGTGTGAGGGGCACAGAGGGTGCAGAGTTACATGAGGTGGGAGCTTTGGAAGCACAGACAAGGGCTGGTCCCAGGTGTGAGGGAGGTCTCCACAGAGGCAGAGCATCACGACACTGAACTGGCTGGAGCTCCTCTCGGAGGACCGGAAGGTGTTGGGTAGGTTTAGTACGTATCAGATGTTGGCCACACTGCGGAAGTTGGGGAAGCCGAGAGATGGGTAGAAAGTGTGTGAGGAGGACACTGCCAACAGCTGGGCCAGAGGGAGTACGCGATGTTGTGGGCAGGGCTCTGGCTACGAGGTCTGCAGGAGCATCTGCTTCTCACCACGAGGATGACATGGAACCCAAACATCTATGCAGAAAGGCAGGAACATCCTTGGAGGACTGCGTGCTGCGGTTTAGGGAGAAGGACCGCACGGCCATTTTCTACTTCATCCTTCTTGACTTCCAAGTTCAAGGATTCCTCTGCACTCCCTCATTTCTGCGTGGCCCTGTATTCTAGCCAATTTCTTATTAAGGTTCTTATGAAAACAACTGATCATTTATCCTTGATCTAATCCCTAGTGTGAGGTTAAATGTTTTAAAAACCACATTTGGCTTATAGCAAAATTTTGTTTAACTATGTTAATAAAACAGCAAATTGAGTTTTATGAGAAATCTATGCTTAATGTGAAAGGGAAGCTAATTGGTCGTGTCCTCCACAGACTGGGATGTGAGGCCCTCTGCTGCTTTTCTAGGTGCCCGCCCTGCAGGACTGCAAATCCAGGGCCAAGGACTTCCTGGCTGACCAGCAGGACCATGATCTGGACTATGTCTTGTGGAGTTCTATAACACCTTTATTAGTATCTTTCCAATACTTACGTCCCTGTGCTTATTTTCAAATTGATGATTTAAAATAAACTCTAAAAATCTTTGAAATGTTTTAAAACCTTGTACTTCTTAACTCTATAAATGGAAACCTTGGAAAACTTAAGATGTCATAGAACTGGAGTCTAACCCAGGCTTAGAATGTACATCTGCAGCCTGATTTTTCTGTACGACCTTTAACAATGTAAGAGATTATTGAGGAAGAATTCTCTTTTCTATTCTAATTGATTCCAGAATATTTCTTTCTTTTTCCAAATCAGGAGACACAACTCCGACTTTCCTGTGACATATGTACCACACTGGCATAAATGTACACACACACTCCCAGAGAAGCACAGCCTTCAAAGTTTTCTAATGTTTTCATTCCATTAAATACTTCTAGGTACCAAACAGTGGTTCTGAAGCCACTGAAGCTCGTCGCTGGTTCTGGAGAGCAGGATATTGCAGGCTTAGGGCGGGGTAAAAGTCCCTGCTCCCCATGGGCCCACAGTGCGTGGTCCCTCAGGGACAGACACCCGCCCAGCTCAGCAGTACCGTCCTCCCACAGCTCCTCACCTCCCGGGAGCTGCATTCTTCACCTTCCACTCGGGAACATGAATGCAGCTGCTCTGTGAGGTTGGGTGAGGGCTGCAGGGGCGGTTTCCGGACAGCCTCAGCAGTCTGGATCCGGGCGTGTCGCGATGACTTCCGCTACGGCTATTCTCACCTCAGAGGTCACTGAGGACGATGTGGACGTCCAGGGCGGGAGGAATGGGTGGGTTGGGAAGCTGCTGGGAGGATAAAGGGAACTTTGGCTGGGGTCCTCTGGGACAAGCACAGGAGCAGGGCCTTCTGCCTGGCCTCAGCCCGGCTGCCCGTTGGTGCTGAGAGCTTGGGCAGCGGCCTCGATCCTGTCTCAAAGACTTCATTCTACTGCCAGCTCTTCTCGCCCCACACTGGCACCCCACCCATCGTGAGGGCCTCGCAGAACACGGGGCCACAGCTGGGGCCAGTCCTGGGTGCCAGGTCTCAGGCACGCAGTTGGGCCGAGCAGCAGGAGCAGACCGAGGCAGGTCCCTAGGACAACCCGGCCACGACGGCCCAGCGGAGCAGCCTCTCCACAGGGGTGCAGGGCCACATGGGCCCCGAAAACACACGGAGGTCCCTCCATTAGAGCAGAAGGACAAGTGACAGGGAGTTCTGGGACAGAAGAGGAGAGAGGAGACGGGTCGCTGTGACTCACACGCACCAGCTGGACAAACAGTTCTCAGCATTGGGCGCTCGGTGGCTGTGAACGAAACAGAAAAATCCTTTTTCCTGTCTACAGTGGGGTGGGACAAAGAAATGAAAAAAGTGGAGGCCCGAGTGCCCCCGTGTTCTGGGAGCACATCAGGCCTGGGGCAGATCAGAAGACTCGCCCATCGCCCCAGCTGTTGCAGGCCGCCCTCCCTGCTATGTGCCTTCCAGCCACCAGGGGGCACAATCACCTCCATGTTGAGCTCAGAGCTGAGGGCATGGGGCATCCTGGGGGGCTAAGTGGTGTGCGTGCCGAGCTCCTCACCTCCTGCTAGCGGACTGTTGTCAGTGTGGCAGGAGCATAGCCCGTGGCTTCTGCTGTGGAGGAAGAAGAGAGTGGCTGTACTGCTTTTTACATTTTTTTCGCCGTATCAGGGATCAAACTCAGGATTTTGGGCTTGCCAGATAGGCACAGCGCCACTAAGCTAAATCCCTAGCCCTGTATGGTTTTCTAAATGAAAAAAAAATTTTGTTTTCAGGCAGACTTGCTATGTAGCCTAGGTTGGCCCGAACTTGCAGCAATCCTCCTGTCTCAGCCTCCTGAGTGCTAGGATTAGGGCGTACGCCACCACATCTAGCCTTTTTCAAAAAGTTGATATTTTAAACTGTTGTAAATATACATACCAGTCTATCACCTTAGCCATTTTAAAGTACACAGTTCAGGGGCCTTAAGCAACACTCACCCTTGCTCAACCCAGCAAACTGAAGCTGCGGTGCTGGGCCTGCTCCCTCAGCCCTGGCGTCAGTCTGAGCCTGGGGCAGGAACCGCACATAGGCGCAGTCACTCAGAACCTGCACCTGCCCGCCCCAGGCACTGGGACCGAACCCAGGGCTTTCACACCGAGCGAATCCCTAGTTGCTGAATTTCCTGGGCTGGGCTTGAACCTGTGATCCTCCTGTCCTGGCCTCCCAAGTGCTGGGATTACAGGTGTGCACACCCCACATGGTGCTCCGACTGGCTGTTTGCCATGTCCTCTAGGCCATCTGTGGTACAGCATGTACCACATGCAGGTCTCTGTTACATGTGTGGCCCATGCGTGTGCCCCTGGCTGCTGCACACGTGGCCCATTACGATCAGATTCTGCATTGCACTTTCCTCCTGCAGACCTGGAGGTACAGTTGCCTTTCCCCGTAGCTGAGACTGCTGGGTCACAGGGTGATTCTGATCGGTGTTTGGCGTCCACTGCTCCTCACAGGGGCATGGAGTCTCTTAAATGGCATGAATGGCTATTAAGATGCCGCCAGGAGGTGCAAGACTGGGAAGGGTCCCGATGCCCCTGTCTTTCTCATTCTCGCTTTCTGCCATCCCAGGCCCGCCCTTGCCGACCATCGGGAAATGGATCAGGGAAGGAGCCCGCTGCCGTACGTCCACCTGCCCTTAGGCTGCTTGCTCTCTTGTTTTCCCCAGGGGAAACACGATTTCCGTGCAGGTCTTACTTCCTCCCCGAGGGCCCCTGCTCCGAGCTGACTGCTTTTGCTCTGGCCTGGGCGTGAGGAGGGAAAAGGACGAGTCGCAGGCGGAGGCCACTGTGCGAGCGTGGCGCAGGGACTAGGCCAGGTCAGTCTCTGTGAGGACCTGGAGGCTGCGGCCCCTGAGGCTGAGTGTCCTTCTTTACAGACGAGGAGCAGCGTGGGCTTGCGGGAGGGAACGTGCGTGATGATGGCTCCAAGGACGCTGAGCCTGGAGGCCGAGGGCGGCCTGTGCTGTGACTGTCGGTCCCTGCAGCGTCCCCCCACCTGGGGTGGAAGGCCCGCTTTCCCGGAGCTGGGACTGTGGGGAACGTGCCTGTTCTGCCCCGTGAGGAGGGCACAGGGTGGGGAGGCAGCTTCGGGGAGCTTGGCCTCCAGCGCCCGTGGGGAAGAGCTTGCCAGCTCCCACTGCCAGCCGCACACATCGAAACCTGCCCCTTCCTGAAAGCATCTTCTCAAGCCCGCTCTGCGGGCGGCCCTCGCCCCCTTGACCCCCTGCCAGGGCCGGGCATGGCTGCCTTCTGCCACCCCGCTCACCTGCAGCCTGGGCTGGCAGGAAGCAGAGTCGTGCTCTTGGCCTGGAGACCAAGGCCACAACGGGTCCTGGAGCTCCACTGCACACAGGACGGAGCCTGGCGTCCGCCTTGCCCGCGGCCCCCGCAGCATCGGCTTCCAGGTCCTTCCGCGGGTGGAGACTTCTCAGCCTCCTGGCCCCGACCCACCGATGGCGCCGTCCTTCTCCAGGCTCTGCGCATGCGCCGCCCTCTCATCAGGGTGAACCGTCCGGCTCAGGTCTTGATACTTGACGTGTCCTCTTTTCCTTTGTCCTGTCCTGTTTAACTCTGCTTTCCCTGACCCTCCATGCCTCCTTCGTTGACACCTTCGCTGCAGAGCGGGAGCATGCACAGGCTGAAAGACCAGCGGCAGCGAGACAGGGAGAAACACAGAGCCTTACGGCCACTCACCACTCGCCCGCTCCCCTGGGCCTCCTGCTTCCCGCATCCTCGGGCAGCCGGCAGCCGGGCTCTGACCTCTGCCCCTGCCCTAACTCTGAGCTCCAAATGGGAAGAGCTGAGGGAGGACCTGGATGGGGTGCCCAGCACCCTGCCCTGGGGTACCGAGGGCCCCGCCTGCATCCTGCATTCCGGTTCACGCCTTCTGTGCTTCCCCTCACCCGTCCCTGAAAGCAGATGTGCCCTCTGCAGGGGCTCTCACTGTGCACCCCACAGTTGCTCGCCCTCCCTCTGCGTCTGCCCACCGGGGTCTCCAGAGCACAGCTTTGGGGTGTCCCACAGGGAGACGGAGGCAGAGCCTGCTGGCTTCCCAACATCGACTCCTCCCCTGGTTTCCCCTCAGGGATCAGCTCCTTTGCTTATTACGGGCGGCTCTGGGTGCGCCCCCTTTAATAGGTCAGCAGCACCTGTCTTCCCTGCGGGCTCCTCCCCTGCCCAGAGCCCTGGACGCCCAGGTATTCACAGAGCAGAGTGCACTGGCCTCAGACAGCCTGCAGTCCTCATGCAGCCCCTGACGTTGATGCTGGGAAACCCTGCCAGAGCCCCAGAGGGGCATGGATGGAAAGGAAGTGCTGCTGGACCAGCATCCTGGACCCCCAGGAACAGCTGGCCCGAACACAGGAGATAAACAGGTTCTGCCCAAGTCCACGCTTCTGCCAGGGAGAGCACCCAGCCGCCACTGCCACTGGGCAGAGCCGTACCACCAGGAGTAACAGAGCAGCCAGGGCAGAGTATCCCTCAGATCGCCGCTGTCTGGGGTACAAGACCCAGGGCCCTCCCATATGAGCCCCACCCTGAGCTGCAGCCTGGCCCTGCACACACAGGATTTGGAGACATGCTCTCGCTAAGTGGCCGCAGCGGACCGTCCTCCCTCAGCCCCTAGTAGCTGAAACCACAGGTGTGCAGCACTGTGCTGGCTAGGTCCGGCTCTGAGCTCTCACTCCTCTCCGCCCACGCATCCTCAGCTCCTCTGTGCTCGGCCAGCACAAGGCCGGTCCGCTCCGCCGGCTGGCTCTCAGCTGACCTGGGGTGGGCAGCTGCTGTCCCTGCGGGGGCCAGGCTCTGTGCTCCCCACCCATTTCAGTTTCTGCCGACTGATCGGCGCGGGGCTGGGATGAGCTGTGGAGCTCAGTGAGCAGTGAGCCAGGAAAGCCGTGGCCAGGTCCGTGCAGGCGGCAGGAGGGTGTGGGTTGGTGGCTGGCCGACGAACGGGGTGAGGAGGGCGGGGAGCTGGGGGGAAGTGTGATGTGCCAGTTTGCGCCTCAGTGGGGACAACCCTTGGGTGGGACCTTAGCCTGCGCTGGGTCAGAAGTTCGGGCCGTGGAGCTGAGACATCTGCTCAGGTCTCATGAGGCAGAAGCCAGGGTGCCCTCGGCTGAGTCCCCCATGGCTGTAGTTCCCTGAGGTTGTGGGTGGAGCGCCTGTCCCCTGGCTGTCCCCAGCTATTGGCCACGCAGGCCCTCAGCCAGGACTGCGCACTGCTGGGGCGCTTTAGGAAGAGCCAGGTCCCCCCAGCAGGAGTAATCTCCCTGTTCACACGGAGGCGGCTGACTCGGGGCTTTCACTGGGGCCTCCGGTGCTCCTTCCTGCTGCCGCGGTGGGAGCTGCTCTGCCCCGCCAGCCCTTCCCTGGGCGTCCTCCTCGCTGACCGTGGCTGGGCCTCTGGACGTGGAGCCAAGTAGGCCTCTTCCCTAAGTGTCAGCGTCGGGGCTGCACTCCAGGGACGGAAAGTGCCTAAACTCGGGCCGTCATGTGTGTGGGAGAGGAGGCTGGGCTGCACGCGCTGCTTGGCAGCCTCTCTGCACAACAGCCCATGCCCATGGCCTGGGCACAGGGCACATCGGGCACCGAGTCCAAGCCTCAGTCGGGGTTGTGGGGTGACACGCCATCGTCACCCCACAGCAGAAGGTGGACAGCCCGTCACGCACACTCTGGGGGACCATCCATTGGGCCAGGATCCTGGGGCCATCCTGTTGTCCATCATGACTGTGCATGTGAGTATGTGCTCACGCACACTCTGGGGGACCATCCATTGGGCCAGGATCCTGGGGCCATCCTGTTGTCCATCATGACTGTGCATGTGAGTATGTGCTCACATGTGTGTGTGTGTGTGTGTGTGTGTGTGTGTGTGTTTGTGCAGATGTTGTGTCTTTAGCCTCAGGTTTTAAAGTCATAAAAAAATTATTGCAGTTTTATAAATTCATGGAGTGCAATGTGGTAATTCAATACCTGTGTGAAGTGTGTAACGTACTCATCTGATCAGGGTCTCCTGAAACATTTGAACGCGTTCTGATGAGCACTTATACTCACCCATGTTTATGGGGTGTGCAGTGACATGTCGGGACACGTGCACAGTTCACGTTTCCTTCTGCTGTCTTCCCCTGTGCTGGGAGCCTCTGGAGCCTCCCCTCACTCTTCACCAAGTATGTGATGGGTGATGTGAGCCACGTCGCCAGGAGCTGTGGGACCACGGGACTTGTTCCTCCTCCCTGGCTGTCTGTCCATCTGTGACCTCCCGCTCCTCTCCCCCCCGTCTCCCCGGTGTCCAGCAGTGACACGGCACAGTGTGACTGACTTTAAATCCCTCACACACGAGCATGTGCCTCAGCAGCACAGATGCCGAAGAACACTCTCACACAGGGAGAGTCAGTGGTTTCTGTCTTTCTGCTTCTGAATTATTTCACTTTTTAGTGGCTTCTGTTTCTATCCAGTTTGTTTCAAACGATGGGTCTCATTCTTCCGCAGTACCGCACTGTGCCCGGTGCTCCAGCACACACGCTTCTGTTGGTGGGCACCTAGGCTGGTCCAGGCGCAGCTATGGTGAATAGTGCCGCACAAAGGTGACATGCCGGGATCCGGTGTGATTTCATTTCCCAGGCTGTGTCCCAGCAGCGTGGCAGCAGAGGGATATGCGAGGTCCAGTTTTAGTTTCTGGAGGAGCCACCATGCTGTCCTCTGGCTGCACTGACTGTGGTCCCGCCAACAGGGTAGGAGGCCTCTTTTCTCCACATCCTTTCCAACATGCGCTATTGTCTCTCTGACAACCATTCCAACAAGGTGAGACGGTATCTTACTGTGGTTTCGGTTTGCATTCCCCGATGGCTCGTGAAATGAAGCATTTTTCTTCATAATTTTGCTGGTCATTTTGGGTTTCCTTTATGGGAAGTGTCTGCACCTTTTGCCCCCTTTTAAAAATTATATCATTTTTTTCTTATAGAAGTTTTAAGATTCCTTATGTATTCTGTTTTTTTTTTGTTGTCATTATTATTTTTTTTTTTTGTGGTGCTAGGAATGGATCCCTGGGCCTTGTACATGTTAGATCAGCGCTTTGCTGCTGAGCTACACCCCAGCCCTGCAGGGTGGACCTCACTCCATTGTTAGATGAATAGTTTGAAAATATTTTTCTCATCCTGTAGGTTGTCTCTTTACTGTTGATTGTTGGCCTTGCGGAAGCTTTTCAGTTTGTTAAATCCCGTTTCTCTATTTTTTACTTTCATTTCCTATGCCTTGGGTGTTGTATCCCGAAAACCTCTGCCCGTCCCAAGTCTTGAAGTGTTTCCTCTGCTCTTTGTGATGGCTTTGTGCTTTAGGGCTGGCCTTTGAAGTACTAAAGGACACTGATTTTATCTCCTCAGGTCATTCTAGATAACCGAAAGGACTGATACCCTTTTCTACAATCTGGCGAGCATTCCCCACAGAAAACAAAGACCACTTTACTTGCTCTTCCACTTATCCTAATACACTGAGTTTCCTAAAAGTTCAGTGCTGATTGGCGGGAGGGAAGGAAACTTCTGGCGCACAAAATTACATTAAACTGAAAGGAGTTTGCTTTGACTTATTTGGAATTTATAGACCTAGAAATAAACTTCAGGCTGGTTGTGCACCATGGGACGCACATGTTCTACAATTTCATTCTTCTGTTATTTAGTTCAAAAATACATCTTTTAGGGTGTGGGTTTTACTGGGTGTCATACTGTCCAGCAGGAAGCGACACTGCTCCCTCACATGCGGACAGGCCGTCTGGCCAGGGTCATGGCTCAGCCCTTCCCGGCCCCACCTGTCCCATGGCTACCAGTGCCTCTGCAGCCCCTGTGGCCATGGGGTGTACCCGGAAGGACCCACAGACCTCTCGCGGATGGCCGTGGTGCCCACGGCAGCTCTCAGGAGACGCTTGCACACCCGCCCACCGCGTCACGCTTGGTCCTCCTGTCAAGAGGATTTCTCCAGTCCCAGAAAAGCCACCAGACAACCTAATGGGAAGCCCGAGGTAAGCAGGGACGGTCTGCGCGGGAGTCTGCGTGGGACTCCTGGGGCGGTGGGTTCTACCCCAGCTCTGCCCTCTGCTGTGGGATCCGCTCCCTGCCCCAGGGAGGAGGATGCAAAGGACGTGAAGCAGAGAAAGGCAGCGAGCACAGGGAGCACTTCATTCTCAAAGTCCTACGTTAAAATTCTAAGTGGAGAGTCTTACAGGACTAGACTTTATGACGAGAGTAGCAGAGGCGGCTGAGCAGTCCCTGGCCTCTCGCCTGTTCAGGGCTGCGCCCCACGGACTCCCTCTGCATGGACATGGCACAGATGCTGCTCAGGGAGGGGACCTCTCCTTCATCACAACCTGCCGCCAGGTTCCTGCCGGGGAGGGGATCGCAGGCCGCCATCCTGGGCTCTGAGGTCCTCTGGCTCTTGCTGCGCGGCCCACCAGGGTGATGTGAAGAACTGCTCTGTGGGGTCGGGTGACTCTGCTCCCCATGCTTCCCAGAAACCATGGGCCAGCAGGGGCTGCGTGGCTGCACGGCTGTGTCTGTGGCCTACGTGTGTATTCTGGGTGTGGTATGGGGAGGGGGCTGTGCTCACGCCCACACGTCTGCGAGGCTGTGTACCCTGAACTTTGTCCACGTGTATCTGACGGTACTGGTGGGTGTCTGCAGGAGGGGCTGTTCTGCTACACACAGGCACCGATCTTGTCCTAGCCGTGCGTGGTTTACGACCCCCATGGCACCCGCCGCCCGGCTCGGCCGCCTCACTGGATACCTTTGTTCCTCTGCAGCGCTTCATTATTTTTAAGCACCGGGACGCCCATGGGACGTGCTGGAGTACATCGCAGTTTATTTTTAATAACAGAATTCTTGAGGGACCCAGAAAGCTGTATGTCATTGACAAACTTTCTGCACTTGTACAACTCCACTTTCGACGTTGTATAGCGTGTCACCCTTCCGGCTCCCTTTTAATCGACCTCTGAGTGCACCCACAGGGCAGGTGGGCCCAGATACAGTGTGGGAAAGTGCACCGACCAAGGAGGGGCCCCCGGGACTGGAGCACGGCAGGGATCCCAGGCAGCAGGCTGATCCGGCCCAAATGGGGGATCAGGCCCTCCTAAGCCATACCCTGTCCCTTTCTGCTTCTCTGCCCAACTCTTCCTGCACACTTTGCTAAACATTTTTGGGGGGAGGGTACTGGGGATCAAACTCAGGCCCTTGTGCTTGCAAGGTAGACGCGATACCATTTGAGCTAAATCCCTGGCCCATGGCTGTTTAGTTTGACCCAGAAAAATGCACCAAGCATCTACCAGCTTCAGACACGGTGCTGAGCTGGTGTGTGTGTGTGTGTGTGTGTGTGTGTGTGTGTGTGTGTGTGTGTGTGTTTGAAAATAAAACTCTGCTGCCCTGAGGGTGTAGGCTGTGGGGGCCGGCTCCTCTGGTGCAGGGCTTGAGGACCCCCGTCTCAGGACACGGCCTGCTGGTGGGACCCCCTGGAGATCCACATGTCCCCTCTCAGCCCTGGGCTGTGCGGCCCTGGTGTCCCTGGGAGGGGCCACGGGTCTGCTTGTTCCATCGTCCTCCCTTGGTCCGGGGAGACTGCAGCTGCACCTTGCGTAGGCCTCTGTAGAGGGCTCCAGGCAGCTGGTGGTATGTTCTGGCCAACAACACCTAAGAAGCTTATGGCCAAGAAGGTTTGTTTCAAGTTGCTCTTGGCAGATGTGCATCTTCAGGTAGAAACAGCTCATTGCCCAAATCCAGGGAAAGGCTAGCCCATGGAGAACCCAAGAGACCACGACTGGAAGATCCAGACCACACCCTGACGATCTAGCAGTCTTGAGTTGATTCAGGACGTCCAAGCAGCCCTGAGAGTGCAGTTGAGATGCTCGGCAAAGAAGGCTCCAGAGCCACTTCAGAAAGAGGCAGGAGCAGTGGGGTCAGTGTGTTTTGGGGGCGTATTTGAGCGGGATTCACACAGTGTCTTTTATTGGAATAAGTTTTAAAAAGAAAATTTAAAAACATTCGCCGTGTATTCTGATCACTTCCTGATGGTGCACACCAAGGCTGACTCCGGGTAACTGAAGCTGTCAGTAGGGGTCTGATAATGCTGTGTCTCTACTGATGAAAATGTCCCCTGTATTTCTCTTTCTCTCTTCTCCCACCCCCTGCCTATCTCCATAACAAAAGCAATTTTTATAGGCGGGACAGTTGTAAAGCTTAAGCTCATCAGATGCATTTTCTTCTGTTTTCACATGTGAGTCCTGCTGGGAGTCGTGGGCATTGTGCAGGGTGCTGGTCTGCTGCTCATCCTGGTGGCAGGAGCACTACTGTGCACAGGGCACCAGGCCCAGGAGGCCATCTGCAGCGGGTCCTCTCCCTCCCTGCCTGCCTGGGCCTCACCTCCTGAGAGGGCCGCGTGGAGGCCGAGTTTAGGGTCTCTTTCTACCTCGTGGGCCTGATGCCAAGCTTTCCAGTGATGCCCATGTGGATGTCTGTGCAATGGCTGGGTCAGCTGGGAATTCTTTCTTGGAGCCACACAGCCCTCCATCGTGGGGGCTCCAGGAGTTGGGCTGGACGGACTTGGTAAATCTCTGATCTCTGGTTGGCAGGGTCGAGGGACAGCATCACAGTCACATACGGGGCCAACAGCTGGAGCCCAGGAGCAGGCCACGGGCCTGGGGCACGTGTGTCATATCCTCCAGGGGCAAAGGGGGTGGTTCTCTGCCAGGGAAGGGACCGAGGAGGGCATGGGCGGGCAAAGGCACACCCTTACAGAGGGTTGCCCTCCTGGATGGGTCTCCAGCCCGAACTCCTTGCCTCTTTGGATGTCCAGGACCAGCTCCCCTCATCGTGCTGCCAGGTCGGTGCCGCCCTCAGCCTGGCTGCAGCCCCCTGCGGTCACTGAGCTTGTGCTAGTCAGGGCACAGCAGGGGAGGCAGAGTGCAGAAGGGTATCTAGAAGCCGTGCCCATGAGAAGAGGGACCCCAGCTCGGAGGGCAGCGGTGCCTCAGATAGCTCTTGCTGAGGACAGGGACCAGCGGCAGTGACTGTCCCATGTAGGCGTCGTGAAAGAGACCCAAGGCTGGGCCACAGAGCCGGGCCTCACATGAGGTGGCCCTGAGGCCAGGGTGGTTGGTGACCTTGGGGCTCAGTTTCTGTTTTCAGGGGGCGGGGACCATGCCTCTGGTGTCAGGCCATCTTTCTTCGCTGTAATGGGTACCTGAGGCTGGGACCTTAGAGAGGAAGGAGGTTTATGTGACCGACAGTCCAGTGGCTCAGGGCTATGGGGGAGCATCAGTGGCTCTGGGGGACCCATGTGGGTGGCACTGTGGGGCTGTGATGGAGAGGAGAAGATCACAGAGCAAGACAGGAAGCCAGGGTGGGGGAACCTGGGCTTGCTCCTCCGTGCCAGCCCTCGCAGGAGCTCGAAGGAGAGCAACCCATCCTGCCCTCCCACGGCCAGTGCCTTTGGGGGCTAACTGTGCCCTGGGACCTTTGAGAGACATACTAGACTAGTGATGGGACCCATGGCACAGGTGCCCATAGGCTGTTTGTATCCCTGAAGGCTCTGAAAGGCTTGCCATGCCTGCCTGAGACCCTGCCCTGCCCTCCCAACTTCCGGGACCCCACGCTTCCCCTCGCTGCTGCGGCAGCACCGGCTCCCAGCCCTGCTGCGTCCCAGCAGTGTCCTCCTGGGCTGCCCGGCTCAACGCTGGAGGGGCCGGCTGCTCCTCCTCTCTGGGGCCCGTTCCTTGCCACAGGCCTCCTGGGCCGGGTTCCAGGTCAGTGGTGGTCCCCACGGTCTCAGCCAAACTCTTATCAGCACCTTCCTTTCTCGGGGGGCCTGTGGGCACCAGTCCTGGGCTCTGTGTTGTAGGGATCTGGAGAAAGACTTGCTGGGGCCTGAGGCCATTCTACACTGAATAATCTCTCTTCCAATTTGTCTTTTTTTTTAGGTTTTTTGAGACAGGGTCTTGCTTTGTGATTCAGGCTGGCCCTGAGCTTAGCCTCAAACTCACATCACAATCCTCCTGCCTCTGCCTCCGGAGTGCTGGGATGACAGGCGTGAGCCACCACGCCCGGCACTGGTATGTGGTACTGGTTGCTGCTGGTTGTAGGTCTCCACACCCACTATTGTTATGTGGTTACCAGGGATCGAACCCAGGTCCTTGAGCTTGCAAGACAGGCGCCGGAACCACTGAGCTAACTCCCCGGCCCCCAACTTGTTTTTAAAATACACGGGAAAGTACAGAAAGGGCGAGTGCTTGGGAACGGTGTCAACAATGGCTGGCCTTGGAGAGACTTTCATTGTCGTCAGGAGCACAGATGAGGACATTTCCACTTTGGCCTGAGGTGGGGGAGGCCATGCGGGCCCCAGTCAAGGCCTCCAGTAGTCATCGTGCCCCAGGCAGGGACGCGGCTGGTACGTCCTGCCCTGGACCTCGTCTGTCTCTGCCGGCACAATGGCAGGAGGAGGGCAGAGAGCCCTTGGAGTGCTGGCTGCCACCAGTGTCACGGTGAGTGTCATGGTGCGCCACCCTCTCTTCTGTGCAGTGCGCCTGGTGGAAGAGGACCGGGCCCTCCCCATATTCACGAGCGCAGAGGTCCCTGCGTGCCAGCCCAGGGCCTGAGCTGCTCTCCCAACTTTGCTTGCATGGCTGTCAGCCAGGGAGCGAGGGCAGGTACAGGGGCTGTGCTGCGTCTTCCGTCCACAGGCCCTACGGCTGAGTGCACAGAAAAGCTGAGCCCGAGGACACGGGCTGAGCCGAGCTCACTGACTGTAGCTAGAAATAAAACTTCTTGAAATAATCATTTTTAAGAAGAAGTAAGCAATGATGTAAAGGACTGCATCTCACATTCTCAGGGAACTAGGATGATAAACGTGGTGATCAGAACTGCTCAAGGTGAAAGGTCGGCAGGCAGGGATGCCGGCTCCAATCGAAGGATCGGGGCCCAGCACCGCTGTGGGTGTGCAGACAGCCGCCCTGGAGCCTGGGTCTCCACGTCAGAACCCGGATGTGCATGGTGGCCCAAAGGATCGAGTTGGCCTAAACGCACTGCAGCAGACTGGGTGCACCTGGGTGGCTCCTCGAGTCCCAGGAAAAGGACAGAGGAGGAAAAAGTGTAATGAAAAGAGGCGAGTGAGAGGAGAGACACCTTAGGGCTCTTGTGAGAAGAAAAGAGCAAGTGGAGAGAAGCAGTAATCGAAGGGTCACTGGGCAGCTTCCCCGAGCTGGAAGGAAATAAGCCTCCTCAGGGTCTGACTTACAGAAGTCAGGCAGATCTGCTACAAAACAACCCAACAAATCAACAAAGTTGTGTCTGTCTGTGACGAAAGTGGACAATTAATTAGCGACGGGAGGAGGTGAGGGAGCTTCCAGGCTGTCCCTCGGGGAGGAGCCCACCAGCCGGCCTGATGTCAGACCCAGCGCAGCGGGGCGCTGTGGAGGACGCCAAGTCCCGAGACACAGGGAAACACGCGTAGGAGCTCCCTGGAGCCTCTGTGCGAGGCAGCAGAGCTATGTTTATGTCAGGACAGATGCTGCACCTCACAGTACGATTCTGAGAGGAAGCAAGCCCAGGAATTCAGGATTGGGGACAGCAGCCGCCAGGCCTCACCCGGATGAGGCTGAGAGAGACACGGAGCCAGGCGTGGGCCCCAACATCAGTGCAGGAGGCTCTCGGCCGGGCGAGACGTGACAGGTCGCCTTCCTCACAGGGCAGCCGGAAGCAGAGGGAGGGAGAGTGGGCAGTGGAGAGTGGCCGGGACAAGGGAGCCTTTGGGGCGTGACCTTGACATGGCCCTGCTAGCAGCTGTGCCTCCACCCTGAGCCTCTATGCAAGGGACCGTGCTTCCCCAGGACAAACCCCCTCCAAGCCTTGACGGGGCGGACAGTGTCCCTGGGGCCGTTGCTCTGAGACCCAGAGGTTTCGGGGGAGGGTGGGGAGGTCCCAGCTTGGGCTGAACCGCCCTGGCCCCAAGTGCTGGGTGGGGGGTGGGGCTTCAGGCTGTGACCACAAGGGGTGTGTGCTCCTTGTCACAGGGGCACAGTCGGGGGTAACATGTGTGGGTGTGGGGTTGGGAAGGCTCAGCTTAGGGTCAGTGCCACCCTGGAGCGTGAGAGTCCGCCAGGGGCCGAGAGGGTGACAGCGTGGGGGAGGTTATCAGCTTCTTCTTTCAGCTGGAAATGTATGGCTTCTATTAACAGATGCCAGCTACAACGGTGGTGGGATCAGATGGATTTCCCTACGGGGTCCTGTGGAATGGATGCTGTGTTCAAGGGCCCTCACCAGGGCCCCTCAGACACGGGGACAGAGACACCTTTGTCTTTGCCACCTCAGCATGCACCATCGGTCTCTGAAGTCAACTCTGAGTCACTGATGGCTGCAGGGGCTCCAGACCTCACGTCGGTCGCTTCATTCCCAGGAAGAGAAGGGCCAGGCAGTAAGGAAGGCTCCTGGTGCTTGTTAGTCTCCGTCCTAACCTGCTTCCTTGGATGTTCCACTCACTCCATCTCAGTGGCCATCCGGGTCCGCAGAGGTTGCCCGGTAGGGTTTTCGGAGACTCACAATCTTCACAGCAGAACCTGGGAGCTGTGCTTCCTTATTCGCGTGTACATTCATTTATCCGAGCACGGTGCCTCGGGCTGTGTGCAGTGGCATGCTTGGGCCCACAGGGAAGGTGGCGTCCTCTTGGAGCAGTGCTGGCCCCAGTGGTGAGGACCGAGGGCCTGTGGTGGACGTGGAGCCCGCAGGGTCCCGGGCAGGCTCTTAGGTCTGCAGGCTTGCTGACCAAAGACTATGCAGGAAGCTGGAGACAATGAGCCTGGGCCGCCTGCCGCCTGGGGAGCTCCCCGGGGCTGCAGAATGTTTACTGCGCCAGCCTCGCCCCTGATTTCTGAAGTACCTTAAAAATAGTTCTTACCTAGAGACAAAATATGGCCCTGACTCTTCGGGTACAAGGACCATTGTGCTCGGGATGACCTCAGCGACAGCTGTTAAGAGACACGTATTATGTTCATCCAGACCCCAGCCGGTCCTGGTTTCTAAGCAGAATTTCCTCTAGAGGGACAAGGAAATGGTTTCCGTCTTAGCTGTAATAGGTGATGGGTGACATTAGTCTGATCACACGCGGTGGTGACACACCCTGCGGCCCCAGATGCCATTGTTCCGGTGAGCAGCTGCCTGGCTCCGCTGGGCCTGGGATGGATCTGTGCCCCTTTGTGTGCTCAGTGCCAGCCGCATGTCCCCATTTTCTACTGCAGGAGCGGGTGGCTCTGCCTCTGACGCCGGCTCTTCTCCATGTGTGGGCCAGCAGGTCCCCGTCCCGGCAGGCAGGCACCTCGAGGGCCTGAGTTCTTCCCCTGCTCTGCCCACGGCTGCAGAGACGGATGCACAGCCTGCTGTGCACTGGGGTTGGCGCTGGGCAGTCCTGGTGTTCCCTGTGTGCCACGGGTTTAGATAGCTGTCTGATGACTGTGCCCTCGCCTTGTCACACAGGGCGCTTCACAGCCTTCAAACCCCTGCCCGTCCCTGTCTGCTCAGTCTCCACAGCTTTGCCTTTCCGCAGAGCCTTGATTTAGTGATGTGCAGCCACCTCCCCGCGTCTTGCTTCGGTCCCCAGCTTGTGTGTTTGTCTTCACCTGGGCGAGCAGTGTGCTCATCTCCTGCCACTGGTACCTTATGGGTTCCAGGTTTTGCATTTAGGCAGAAGGGTGCTGCAGACATCGAGGGAAGCTTTTTAGTGTCACTATTCTCATCAGCCATGCATAGGGGTTCAGGCGCCTGGGACCAGGCCAGTCACCCAGAGCACTGGTGTCCGCGTGGTGGACCACATGCTCATAAGTTGTTTCTGGTTTCCGTGGTTACTGTCCCCTCTGCTAAGGGCAGGCAGACGTGAGACCTGGCTTCAGGCTCCCCTCACTGGGGAGCAAAGGGGGAGAGGTACTGGTGTGAATCCAGAGGAGAGAGTCAGGACGGAGAACCGCCTGCATGACACAGTTCATTCTTGTCAGGGCTCCTGGGAGTATGAGGCAGGGAAGGGGCTGGGGTGGATTTAGTTCCTGGACCAAACACCACGGACTTAGGGAGGACGTGTGCCAGCTGGCACCTGGTCTGTAAGCTCCAGTCAAGTGTACAGCGTGACGAGTTATGAGAAGCGTCACAGCATGGAGGCAGGGTGGGGGAGGAATCTGATGCTCAGGGATCTTGGAAGTGGTGACAGACAACATCTCTCGGCATGATGGCTGCATGGATATGTGAGGGACACAGTGGGGAAGGCTGGGCTGCTAGCTAGGCAGGTTAGGACAGTGCTGACTCCCAGGGCAGCTGCTTAGCTCTGAGCATGTCACTCAGGGCTTTGGGGCCTCTGTGGGTCACCATGAGGCACTTGGAGGCACCTGCCAGCCCTTGGGTATTTTTGCAGGATGCTGCCCAGGGCGGGAGGTGGGGCCAGCCTGTCCCACTTGTTCTGGGAGCCACCACCCAGGGTAGCTGTTCATGCTGTGAAGGAGTTGCCTTTTGCTGCAGTTGAAACCCATCTGCTGGAGGCAGAATTGCAGACACACCAGGAAGTACAGAAAACCCAGAGGGAAGGTGTAATGAGCACTGTCAGCTACAAACCCACAAATTCAAGATGCTGCACAAACATGAGAGGGCAGGATCCCCAGGGACTGCACGGGTCCATCTGGGGAGCAGGTGGTGTGGAGTGGGCGAAGCGGCTGAGATGAGTATTGAGGAGGGCTGAGGAGTTGTGGTGGGATGGTTGGATGGCAGGTGGGCAGGGAGGGAGACGCTGGGCCCTTCCCACTAGGGGCACCAGGACAAGTGCATGGCAGCCGTGGCAGGACCCAACCTGCAGGAACAGTAGATGACGCAGGGTGTTGCCAGGCAAGGAGCACAGGAGCCTCCTGTGGATGACACTGTCCAACCTACCAGAGGGCACAGAGCCAGCCAGGTGGAGTCACTTGCCCTGGGGGAAGGAGAAGGGACTGAGAAGGAGCCAGGAATTCAGGAAAGAACAATGCTGAGCTCGGTCGTTCAGGGGCGATAAAAAGTAAACAAAAACTTTAAGAAGAGGCCAGGGTGATAGGGGAAGGAGAAAGGAAGTGAGAGTAGAGGATGATTTAATGTGCACTGAGGAAAAGCACCTGTGGAGGGCTGGGGAAGACGCGAGCTGTCCAGGGTCCTCGAGGGGGGAAGGCAGTCAGAGTCTTGCTGTAAAACTGAGCTCTGCTCTGGCGCTGTGTGGTGGAGCGCAGCGGGCAGTGGAGGAGGGAACGCTGGAAGCACAGGGCTGAGGGAGGGCCCCGGGTCTGAGGGTGCCGCAGCCTGAGGAGACGGCTGACCTGAGGCAGCTCTGTGGGCTGCGCTGCACAGTGGTGTGAAGGCCAGCGGGCTCCTGGGTGTTTCCCAGCACATCAGGTGCCTGCCGTCTCCTCCTGTCCCTTCCCGGCTCCCCTCTGAGGCCCAGGCCACAGGATGGGCCCACGATGGGCAAAGACGAGGGTGCTGTCCACAGGAGCAATGAGGGGCGTGGGTGGACCAGGGCGGAGCAGGCTCCCAAAGACACGGGCCACTCACACGTCTTGTAAGTGACAAGTCACACGGGGGCTGGATAGAACCTGTAGAAGGTAGCAAGGCCCCACTTCAGACTGGCTCCTGTCTTACCTGTGCCCCTCTGTGTGCTCAGTGCCAGCTGCAGCTGTGCTACCTCTCACATATCCATGCAGCCATCACGCTGAGGCAGGGTAAGAGAGATAAAGAGGAGACTAGCAAAAGTATAATCTTAAAATTTACTCATAATGAAAACTTAAGCTTCCTGAAATGAACCCAGGGCAATTTCTGAAGGGCCTTAAAGACTTTGAGCCACACACCGGCCTGGCCTGGCCTGTGTATAAGCTGTGCCCTCCTGTAAGCCCCACATTGGCAGCTGCTGCGGGTGGCGTGCTCCACCCCACAGGCAATTCCATGTGAAAAACAATATTGAACTATATTGTACAGTTTATGAGTATGCAGTCAGATACATCTAGTTAATTTATTTAGATTTTCATTTATAGTCATAAATGAAATTGTTTTTTGCAGGCTTTTGAATTTTGATTGTGATAGCCTTATAAAACAAACTGTAGAAATTCCCAGTATTTCCAAATATTGGCAAAGCCTGCAGAGCTACAGAGTTCAAGAGGGTAAGTGGGCCCAGAAGACTGAACCCATGGGAATCCACGCCAGGGCCACCACGGACAGACCACTGATGAGCAGCCGGAGAAGGAAGCTGGGTGGGGACGGAGATGCCCCCTCACCTCTCAGGGGAGAGTCCAAGTGGCAGTAGAGTCACAAAGGCAGAGCCATGGAGGACGGGAAGAACTGACTCAGTGGTCAGTGCAGAAGCAAGGGACTGTCCAGCCAACACGTGTGTGGCTTGTTGTGGAATGTGCTCTGGGAGTGAGGGAGAACCAGACTGTCCAGATGAAGCAAAATGAAAACTCTTTGCCAGCAGTTCTAACCTCACAGAGTGGCTGAGGAAATTTCTCAGGGCGGGAAGGGACAAAGAAAGAGGCCTGAGACCATGAGGAAGGAGGAGAGCCGGGGCCGAGGTGTGGTCAGATGCAATGGGCTTCTTCTAAGTTTTCTCATTCATCTTTAAACGGAAGGAAAAGTGACAGCTGATGTTGTCCCATACGCATGTCAAAGGGCCGTGGGAAGGGAGAGAGGCCCACAGGACCCCGAACCCTGCCAGTGGCTGTGGAGGGTGGCTGCCCGAGCTCACAAGGACAGAGCGGGCCACGGTGCGTGGGACAGCCCAGGACGCCCCTGAACCTCCCTGGGAACCACAGGCTCTGTGGCGTCACCTGACCCACTTCACCTTCCTGCCACCTCTCCGCCGTTGTCTTGGAAACCGACAGCCTACAGCAAGCGGGAAGCTGCAGCCTGGAGGCGCCTGCCCCACCTGGGTGAGAATGGCACTCCTCCAAGACCCCTTCCCGGAGCACAGCCACTGAGGACCTGCTGTGCTTTCCCACCCCAAGAGCTGCCCCTGTTTGATCCAAGGCGATCCAGTCTGTGGGAATTCAGCAGCCATCAGTGGTGACGGTGCAGCGTCACAGATGACTGCAGTGGTGACCACGGGTGGGGGCGGAAAGCAAACTGACCAAAACCTCCGCGGGATGAGCTGGAGAGCGAGGGACCCGCCCACCCCGCACATCCGGGGCTCCCAGAGGGCTGCGCTCAGTCCAGGCTGCGTGTCCTCTGGATGAGCCGAGGAAGTTCTTGGGCCTCGTTTCTTGGCGACCTTGGCCTGAGGAGTAGCAGGGCAGGGCGGAGGCAGAGTTGCAGCTCTGGGGCCAGGTTCAGGAGTGCTTTGCAGAATGCATGTGGAGCTCTTTGGCTCGGACTTGGGGCTCACTGGCCCGGCTGTCACAGAAGCTGACATAGCTGTCGGTGACCATCAGGCTGAGTAGCAGTTTGGGCCACTGTGTTCATGGGTTCACAGGAAATCACCAGACAAACAGTAGCATCGACTATGGAGAACAGTAAAAATTAATCGTGCATAGTGGAGGAAATCTGGTTTCCAGAGAAGCCACACTGCAGTATTTGAATACTCAGTTTCACTCTGCAAAGCAGCAGTAAAATATGAGCCACGTGGAGGGAGAGAGGCAGTCAGTGAACAGCGTCTCAGGAAGTCCGCACTTGTATGCGGTACTGAGACCCAAACTGGCTGTTTACATGTTTAAAGCTCTAGAGAAACCACATTTCAAGCATGAAAGTAGGGGTGCATGTCTCACTAAACAGCGTGGCAGTCCTAGAAAAGAGCTGGCAGAAATTCTGAAAGTGAGAGTGATAATACCGGAAATCAGATTCACCAGCAGGGCTTGACACGGGTCTGAGTCAGCAGGAGAATAAGGGACACACAGATAGGTCAACTGAGAACATGAGGTTTCAGGAGTGGAAAGGAGAGGTAATGCAGAAAAACGAGCAGACCCCGAGAGTCCTGTGGGCCAGTGTGAAGCACACACAGCATGTGTAATGTTAGTCCTAGAAGGAGAGGTGGGAGGCTGTGGAAAGATTTGGAGAAACAGCGGCCGAAAACTTCCCAAGTTTGCAATAAAGCCTCTATTTCTACTTCCAAGAGCTGAGCAAACTGTAAGACTGATAACTTCAGAAAGCCCACCCCAGACATGTAATCAAACTGTCAAAACCGGTAACAAAGAACCTTGCAGCAAGAAGAGGGAGAACTGCCCACACAGGGCCCAGCAAGGAGACCAGCAGCTGACGTTGCCCACACAGGGCCCAGCAAGGAGACCAACAGCTGACGTTGCCCACACAGGGCCCAGCAAGGAGACCAACAGCTGACGTTGCCCGAGAAGCGGGCTTGGGGCCTGATGCTGAGAAAAAACCGCCTGCGCATTTCATGCACAGCAAATCCGCCCTGCACAACCAGTGGAACCAAGACATTTGCAGGTGAGCGGGAGCCAGTGGGGTGGGTCACAGGGACGGCAGGGAGAGGAAGGGGGACAGACCCAAGTGCAGGCTCAGCACGGATAATGAGCCTGGAAATCCACCAAGTCTGAAGCCAAAGGACAGCGTGTTTGTGTTTCCTTCTTTCCTTTCTGATTTATTTATTTATTTATTTATTTTAAGGTTTTTTGAGACAGGGTCTCGCTTTTGTGGTTCAGGCTGGCCCTGAGCTCAGCCTCAAACTCACATCACAGCAATCCTCCTGCCTCTGCCTCCCGAGTGCTGGGATTACAGGCGTGAGCCACCACGCCCGGCACTGTGGTATGTGGTACTGGTTGCTGCTGGGTTGAGTCTCCACACCCAGTATTGTATGTGGTTACCGAGGATCTAACCTGGGTCCTTGCACTTGCAAGACAGGGCTGGAACCGCTGAGCTAAATGCCCGGCCCTCCTTTCTGATTTAAAAGACAACAGCAAAGCAAGATTTATAAGGTGATGTCAATAGGTATGCAAAAAGTACGACCTGATTCCTGAGCAGCAGTGGTGCGGAACTGGAACTCTTCTGAAGAAGAGATTTGTAAGTTACACTGTTAATTGTAACCCCATAAAACTGCTGGGAAAACAACTAAAATATATAAGAAAGCAGAAAAGGAATTAAATTGGTATGTGAGAAAATATCTACTTAGGGTACAATAAGAGGAAGGACGAGCCCCTCCTCTGATCAGGGCGCCCTCGGGAGCCGCCTGGGCCTCCGTCTCCCACTCTCCCGCTCCTGGGCCTCTGTCTCCCACTCTCCCGTTTTCCCAAGCCATCTTGGCGTGGGGAGGGCTTTCCTCGGAACACCTCATTGTGCCAGTCGTGGACTTTGGGTTTCTTCCCGGGTACGGGGGGCCTGTCCTTTGTTGTGGGGTGGCCACAGTAACCTGAGACTGCCGGGCCATAAACAGAGTGAGTGGGCTTGTACCGAGATGTTTGTCCTTCTCCCTAACAGGCGGATGACACTAGCAGACTGGGACGCTGTGTTTATAATGAAACTGCGCAAGAGCAGCCGCTTGCATGGAACTGTACAGAGCTGAGTGTTCTGCACAGCAGAATGTGCAGTGCAATTGCGAGAAAGTCCAGGGAACCCACAGGAAAGCTGGACAAAGAAAACAGAGAAATGAAAAGCAGAAACAATAAATGGTGCATCGGCCCCAAACCCTAACATGCCAATAATGACATTAAACACAAATAGTCTTAATGCAGCAAATAAAAACCAGAAATTGGCAGAGTGGATTACGAAACAGCACTTAACTGTATGTGGTCTGTAGGAAATTCTCTTCAAACACACTGAGAGCAAAAGAATGGAAAAGGTTATGCTATGCAAACATTAATCAAAAGAAAGTGAGAGTGGCTGCACAAGTAAGAGAGTTTACTTTGGAGCGAAGAAAATTCCCAGAGACGGAGAGGGGCGTTGTGAAGAGGAAGAGTCAGCGCACCGAGAAGAGTCACCTAAAAGAGCTGCAAAATACAGGAAGCAAAACCAGATAGAAAGTCAGGGAGGGGAGCCAGGCCAGTCGGGGAGGGGAGCCAGGCCGGTCAGGGAGGGGAGCCAGGCCAGTCAGGGAGGGGAGCCAGGCCAGGCCGGTCAGGGTTGGGGTCTCCAGGCCCTTCTCTCAATAACTGCTAAAATAACCACGCAGAGTCAGACCGTGGATAAACAAGCCTGGCAAACATCAGCACTGAACCGATATTTTCCTTTTTGTGACACTGGAGATGGAACCCAGGGCCTTTGCACTGAGCTATGTCTCCAGCCCTTTGTAATTAAAAAAATTTTTTTGAGACAAGGTCTTGCTTAATTTCTAAGTTATCTAGGCTGGCTCAAACTTGTGTTCCAGCCTCAGCCTCCCAGAGTGCTGGAACTTACAGGTCTGCACCAGCATACCTGGCTAAACTGACATTCATGGAGAATTCTGCCCAACAATAGCAGGGTACACATGCTGTAGGCCCACAGGGTATGCAACTCTTTAGACCATGTCCTGAGCCATAAAGCAACCCTCAACAAATTTGAAAAATTAAAATCATACAGCGTACATTCTCTAACGTAACAGAATTGAACATGTAATCAATTCAGAAAAAGGCTCGGAAAAATTCCAAACACTTAAGAACTCAACAATACATTTGTAAAAATCCCACAGGCCAACGAGGAACTCTTAAAGATATGCAAAAGTATCTAGAACTGAGTGAAAATGAAAATATGACCCAGCTGGACTTGCAGGACACAGAGTGGGCCAAGAGGAGAACTTATGGTGCTCGGTGCACACATCAGAAAAGGGGAAGGTCACAAATAAGTAATCTAAGCTCCCACCCCAAGAACTTGGAAGACTTCAAAATGCAAGCATAAGGAATAAAAAATAAAAATAAGAACAGATGTTAGGGAAATTGAAAACAGAAAAATAACAGGAAAAATAAAGGAAACAAAGGGTAGTTCTTTGAAGAACTCAATAAGTTGCTAAACTTTGAGCAAGACTGAGGTTAGAAGCCAAAGGACGGACACGGATTGCTGATATCAGGAGTGACCCCTGGCCTGGCTCTGTTACTGCAGACATGGTGTGATCAGGGTGTGACTCTGCACGCCAGGTATGTGAAACGAACTAGCCCTCCGGACACACTCCTCAAATCTCCAGCGCATGGCTAGGTAATTTGACTGGCCCTACAACTTAAAGAAAATTGAATTTGTTATTAACTCACTCGTAGAAATCTCCAAGTCCAGAGAGTTTTACTGGATCCTTCTAACAAATGTCTAAGGTGCATTAACACAATTCTGCACAATCTCTTCCAGAAACTCAGAGGAGGGGCCTTCTTGTGAAGCTGGTAATGCCCAAACCAGAGTGTCTGATACCAAACCAGACACAGCATGAAAATTTGCCAACGATATCAAGCAGTTTATAAAAAGTTATATACTGCAACAAGCAGGACGTGTTCCCCAGAGAAAACATTGGCTCAGTATTAGCCAACAAATGCGCTTCTCCTGGGTCACAGGCTGTAGCCGAGAAGTCAGGCGATCGTAAGGACTGATGGGAAAAAGTCCTTGCCAGCTCCCATATCATTTCATGATAAAAACTCTCAGAAAAGCAGAAATAGAAGATATTTTGCTTAATTTGGTAGTGAGCATTTAAAAAGAATGTGATAGAAATAAAGACAAAAGGAAACAAAGCTCGTGTATGTAGGGGTGGGGGTGCAGGGCGGGGGGGAAGGGGAAAAAATGAGAAGCAAGTCGTGTCATATTCTGGTACAAATTCTCAATGTTGAATACGATGATGATGTGTATTCATAAGGTACCAATAAAGATGTGAATTTAAAACATCTACACTTCGACTTATAATGGACAACATTTCCTTCCAAGACAGGAAAGGCAGAGACCTCTGTCCTGACCACTCCTGGGCACCACGGCGCTGGAGGCTGCAGCCAGCGCGGTGACTGGGGGAGAGCACGCAGAGCACTGCAGGTGTGAAGGGAAGGAACGGAGCAGAGTGACAGCTGCAGAGGCCGCTCCGAGCGTCTGCGGCCGTGCTGCGGGACGCTCCGGAAGGAGGCGGCCGAGTGTGGGCTCTGCCTGGGTGCGGCCTGCGTGCGGAAGGTGTGCCCGTCCAGATGCTGCCCATCTTTGGGAACTGCCCGTGCCTGGAAGGGCTGTCTCTCTGGGTCAGCAGGCCCTGAGGTCAGAGCACTGGGGTACAGGGAGTGAGAGAGGCGGTGATATGAGGGGCTCACGGCTTCTGCAGGCTCCAGGTCTGGAGCAGGGTCTCTCCCGTGCTGCCTTCCGTTTGCCCACAGCTCTGGCTTCACGGGCGCCTTCTCAGAGGCAGTGTCAGGGGCTGGGAATGCAGACACCCGCCCATCACAGGCCTGTGCAGTGCCCAGGGGTTTCTTTCACTGTGTTTGCATTTTCGGTTACTTGTAGTGTCACCCCGAGTCTCTGTGAGGGACCAGGCCCTGGGTCCCAAGACACCCACCTCTGCAACACTGCTGCAGGTGAGACACTGAAGGAACTGAATAACTTACACACAGGCCTTACCCATCCCCGAGTCACTCCCGATGCCTGATGCAGGGCAAATGCCAGGCGGACGGTTGTCACTGTGTGGTTTTGGGACGAGGAAAGGGTGCCGTTTCTTCCTGGCATTTTTGATCTGTGTCAGTTGAGTCTGAGGTGGGACTCGGGGATGATGGAGCCAACCATATTTAGTGCCCTCTGTGATCCAGGACTCCGCCACCCTCTCTGTTTCTGGTGACCCCTGGGCTTGGCAAAAGACTTCACACACAAGGGCACTGAGGAATATTTCCTTAATGAAAAGAATAAATGGCTGAGGATCACAGGGCCTATGTGGCTTTCCAAGTTTGTACAGCTGGCGAGTAGCGAGAGCAGATGGACAGAGCTCTCTTGACTTTGGTTTTGTTTATTTTTATTCTGACATAAAGAATGTGTCGCTTCCCAAAGTCACGGAGCACACTGAGAGCCAGCTCCGCCTGGTGTCCCCACCCTGTGGAGCGCCAGCCTTGGCACCACGTAGGGCCCTGGGTGTGAGGCTTGAGCCCCAGGGTGAGGGAGGCAGGTGGCCCCGAGGAGGGTGTGGAAGGGCACTGCCGCCCCTCGCCAGCGTCCCTAGCCCAGGCTGATAACCAGAACCCCAAATGGACTTGCTTGGGGTTTCTGACTGTTAAGCCCAACTCCAGGGGTTCAACAGACATTTAGGGGTCTAGATTTAGTGACCTTCCAGGTTGGGCAACTGAGAAAACAGGACGCCCAGCTAGATTTACTTTCAGATAAGTGACAGACATTTTATGAAGTATGACTCAAATGTTGCATGAAATTACTTATAATAAATGCTGTTTGCGTCTGAAATTAAAACTTAATGGGGCCTCCTGTAACAGGCCTGGTCCCTTAGCTGGGTGACTTCCGGGGACTGTCTGTGCCAGCTCCCTCGACTGGTCCTTCTCATCATGGACAATGGGAATACTGCTCTTGTCAGTGAGTCATTCAGTGGATGCCGCTCCTGCTCCACTGTCCGCTAGTAAGTCTGCGCATGTAGTCAGATCCACAGGCACTGAGTCCTCCAGACTGACACTGTCCCTCTCCGGCACGTGACACCCAAGAAGTCATCTCTCCTGGTTTTACCGTTAACAGAAGGGACCCATGGCCGACAAAGCCGGGCTGGGCAGTGGGCAGGGCAGGCAGAGAGGCTTGCAACCTTCCCTTCTCTGTCAATACTTCCACTTCCTGTCATGCTCCGTGGGCCAACTATGTCCAAAAATATTAAGTGGAAAATTCCAGAAATAAATTTTCCATTGCATATGGTTGAGTAGCAGGATGAAGTCTCACGGCTCCTGCTGTGTCCAGGTGACCCCTCTGTCTAGTGTCCACATGGCGTGGGCAGCCTGGTCAGTCATGTAGGAGGCGGCTTAGATTGAGTGTGTGCTTGGGTCGCCCTTGCCTTACTAACCAGTGGACCATGTGTAGGAAGAGTGCTGATGCTGGAAATTCCCTGACTTCATTGTTCTAAGTGTTCACCTGTTATTTGTGTTATTAACCTCTTGCCTTATTTATAATTAAACTTTATTATAAGCACCGCATGTGCTGGGAGAAATGCAGTACATTTGGGTTTGGTCATATCTATGGTTTCAGGTGTCCTGTGGTGACCTGAGGGGTCAGCAGGTGACTGTGTCGGTGACTGCTGCGTGTCTTGCTGTCCCTAGAAGGTTCCTGGATGGTTGGGCGGTAGACGATGCCACAGAAGGGCACTTCTATCATGTGAGCATACCAGTGGGGACTGTGGTGCCATGGCACAACTCGGAACCCAAGGGAGTGGGTTTGGGGAGATGTGGTGAGGGTCTTTGGAGCTATGAGTGGGGCTCTGGAGCTGTCCTCACCTATGGAGGGGTCCCTAGGCCGCTCAGCCGAGGGGCTGGCATGTGGGAGTCACTGTGTGGGCGGCAGAGGGGACCAGGGCTGACAGGGCAGGCAGGACCAAGACATGTGAACAGCTTCCTCCTCTCTGTGCCTGTCTGTCTCCCTGCCGAGCATGTCCTGGGCGCTACCCTGTGCCAAGCCTCTCGGTGTGGCCCCAGGGTTAACATGAGGCCACCCCGGCTGTCAGGGTCGTGGTCCTGTTGCTATGAACGTGAGACCTGTTCAGCCCGAGACCTAGTCTTCCACCCGGAGAACGAGCCCCCAGAGGTCCGGGCACACAGGTGGGAAGCGATCACATTTGTGGGTACAGTATCCAAAAGGGTGCCCGGCAAGGGTAAGCAAATGAGCGGACAGCTTCCCCAGCCTGATGTCATCCCCACATTCTGTCTCCTCATGTGCAGGCACAACAGGTGCTCTCCTAGAGGGCTGGGTGAGTACAGAGGTCCATTCACAGATGTGTCAGTGTGTATGGACACATGTGTGTACTATACAGTATGCACATATCCACATATGTGTGCATAAACACTGGGGCTGACACATGCTCGTGTTAGCGTCTTAACTGTTGACCTAGTGTGAAACAACCATATGTGGCCTCAGGCCCCTTGGAGCAAGTGCTCAGGCACACCTGTGGCCTGGGGCCTGTGGCCTGGGGCCTGTGGGGCTCCTACGGAGCAGGACCACAGCCTCGTGCCGTGTGCCCTGCACTTGTGTTCATTGAGCCTAGAGTGGTGTGAGCACCTCACCTCTCTCTGCATCCAGTGCAAAGAGCCCTGGGCTGGGAAAGAAAATGTGGGGTGTGGCATGTGCCCCTAGAGGGCCTGTCAGGGCTGCAGTATCCCGTACTCAGCCAAGTCCCGCCCTGAGAGTGATCTGCCTGACCTTGGGTTACCCGCGCCCTGGGGCGGCCCATCAGGCTGACCAGGAGAGGTACGAAGGCCACTTCAGACCCGGAGTTCCCGTCCACTGCTGAACTTCGGAGGCTCCTTTCAGTGACCCCAACCAGAACGGGCACCGAAGTATTAGGGACCAGAAAGGTTCTAGGAAACAACCTGAAATTGGGAGTTGAAGCCTCAAAGACCCAGCCCCGGGCAGGTGGTGCTGGGGCTGCGTGAAGCTGTGGCGTGTTGCTGGGGCTGAGAGCAGGGGATCTGGCATGATGCATCTGGTGGGAGGGGACACAGTGGCAGGTGTGAGGCCCAGAGGTGACTGTCCGGAGGCCTCTGGGATCAGGTGTCTGTTGCTGGGGCTGCTGACACCCTGGAGACGGAGAGTAAAACGCTGTGGATGACGAGGGAGCCGGGGCCTCCTTGGCCCTAGGACTGGCACTTCTCCCAGCCAAGTGCAGAGGAGCTGAGTGGGGCAGAGCTCTGGAGGAGGCTCAGTTTTCAGTGCGAGCAGGTCCTCTGTGCAGAGCTGAGGGCTTCGGGTGCGGGGCTGTGCTGAGGCTGGATCTGAGTTTTCCGGACATGTGTTTCCATTTCTGTTGGATAAATACGCAGGAATGGGATTTCTGGGTCACATGGTAGGTTTAATTTTAACATTTTAAGGAACTGCCAAATTGATTTCCAAAGTGCTCGTGCTGTTCTATAACCAGGAGCCATGCTGGAGAGCGCTGCTTGCTGCCTGGTGCTGCCAAAAACTTGGTCGCATGTCTTGTGAGTTGCAGCCACTGCAGTCGCTCTGGTACCTCGCTCGTCTCCACTTGGGTTCTGATGTTGGGAAGCGCAGAGCTCCTTCATAGGCTTCTCTGCCATCGATGGAACTTCTCATGTGAAATGCCTATTCAAGCATCTTGCCCATTTCAGAACTGGAATGTTTGTCTTGTTGAGTTGGGAGAGGTCTCGGGAGCTCCCTGAGGCTCATGTGCTGAGGGCTGGGCCCTGGACGGCAGTGCTCAGGGTGGGGGAGGTGACCAGACTATGATCTCCAGTCCCTCCAGTGGATCAGTTCATTCATGGCTTCCTAATTTAACGGGCTGTTCAGAGGAGGTGGAGACCCAGGGAGGATGTGGCCTGGAAGGAGGCATTGCGACTCCAGCCTCTTTGTGTCTGTACCGCTTCCTGGCTGCCAAGGCAGGACCATCCGCTCCACGCGAGCCCCCACATGGGGGGTCCAGAGGCACCGTGGCCAGCTGTGGACGAAGCCTCTGAAATGTGAGGCCTGTCCACAGGGAAGTTGTTTTCCTCAAGTGTTTGTCGTAGCGAAGGAAAGCTGACAAAGACCAGCTCCTTTTGGACTCATGCGTGGTTTGAGAACATTTTCATCCAGGGTAGAGTAAGCCCCTGGCTTGGGGATATCTGAGTTGTGGACTTCCACATGTATAGTATACAAGACTTGTTCTGTTGCCTTACAAATGAATCAGACCTACAAACACTTCTCTTGGGGCAGAACTCATTTGTAAATAGGGAACTTACTATTGAGGATAGGCTTTCATTATGTCAATGCTGAAGAGCAGAAGGCTTTCGTTTTTATGAATTCCAGTCATTCAGTTTTTTTCTTTTGTGATTTTCCGTGGTGGCTTCTCTCCAGTCCATCAGGTGAGTGACCAGTTCCCCGTCTTCTCTCCTCGTGCACAGGCAGCTTCTGATCTGTCTTCCCGACACTTTCCTTTCCTGGCGCTCAGGATGCCACGCTCACCTGCTTCCCTCCGGCTCGTGCCCTCTGGTACCTGGTACGAGCGTCTCTTTCACTTTGCTCCCTTCTGTCCCTGCCCTCCGGTCCCACGGCGCAGCGTCCACGTGCATTCAGCCCAGATGCTCCGCTCGGGCAGCTCTGCGAACCAGGGTTCCTGAAATGGGTGTGATTCGGCTGCAGTCCCTGTCAGTTAGTAGCATCTTTGTCTTCCTCACAGGAGGCCACCAACCTGAGGCCACCTTTGACTCCCGACTCCTCTCACAGTTCTCTGGCACTTGCCCAGCAGACTCCGTGCAGCTGACCCCATGCTGTGCCCGCCCCTGGGCTCCTCTGCACGAGTCCTGCCCGCCGTCAGCTTTCCCACAAGCGCGTCGCCGCCCTGTGTCACTGTGTGACACCTCTTCCTGTCGTCAACACAGCGGCCCTGCTGAGGCCTGTGTGTAAGTCGCACGCTGTGGCACACGGAAGCCCCCCTGAGCTTCCCAGGTAGCTGGGGTCAAAGCCCTGGGCTTGCCTGGCCCTGGGGCCCCTGCCTGACGCCTGGCTCCCTCTGCCCGGCCCTGCCTCCCTCAGCTCACCCCACCTTGATGACCTGGCACACTCCTGCCTTGGATGTGAACAGAAATGGAGGTAAAACTCAGGCACCCCAAACTCACCCTATCAAGGGTATCGTCCAGGGCACATTTGGATTCTAGAAATGGAAACACATGTCTGGAGAAACTCGGGCCCAGCCCTGGCACGGCAGGGCTCCCAGTGTGTTTCAGCACATTCGGAGGTGTCACTAGCTACACTCAGAGCATTTGGTCACCTGAGAACCAGGCTTTGTGGGTCGGAATGTGAAATTGCACAGCCTGGGAAGCAACAAGCAGGTCATGTGGACACCTGTCCCCACAGCTGCAGGGAACAGGGAGAAGAGGCGATACCAGAGCTCTGCAGGAAGTCCTAGGCTCCTGTGAGCCCAGCAGCACAAGGTGAAATAATTAATTATTCAGAAAAGGTAGAAAAATGAGATTTGGAGAAGAAGCTGAGCTGTGGGCCTGACCTGTGCTGTTCTGGGCTGCAGAGATGAAAGACTGAAACTTGCCACACCTTTCTTCAGTATATCTGCAGTAACAAAGGTACCAGATGCTCGGAGGACTGCAGCCAGGCATCACCCTACAACAGTGAGAAGCTGTGTAGTAAATGTTCTAGGTCACGAAGATGTCTTAATTGGTGTGGCCTGCCCTGGAGCGTTGCTGGGCTGTGCAGGTCTTAGCTGTGACCAGAGGTGTAAATGGAGTCATGTCTTGACATGCTATAGCTGGCCTTAGCAGGAAAACTAGGGCTCATAATTTTTTTTTTTTTTTGGTTTTTTGAGACAGTGTCTCCCTTTGTGGTTCAGGCTGGCCCTGAGCTCAGCCTCCAACTCACATCACAGCAATCCTCCTGCCTCTGCCTCCCGAGTGCTGGAATGACAGGCGTGAGCCATCACATCCAGCACTGTGGTATGTGGTACTGGTTGCTGCTGGGTGTGAGCCTCCACACCCAGTACTGTATGTGGTTACCGGGGATAGAACCCGGGTCCTTGCACTTGCAAGACAGGCGCTGGAACCACTGAGCTAAAATCCCCGGCCCTAGGGCTCATAATTTTAATTTGCCCAACATTTCATAAATTGCTCTGGACACACAGCCTTCACGCCCCCTACTGCTCCTCTCCCCCTCCTGCCCGCTAGCCCCTCCATCGTCTCCTCAGTCCAGGGTGTCGGTCTTCACTCTGCAGAGGCAGGTCCTCTGTGCAGACTGCCTTCTCTCAGGACTGGGCTCAGCTGCTGTGTTGTGCTCAGAGCCACCGATGCCTCCCAGGATGGGGCTTTTCAGCCATCAGTCTCAGGTCTGGCGAGGTGTGCGGTGGACTGGATCACGCTGATGGACAGTCCAGACTGGCAGATGCATGAAGACGTGTGTTGGTGATGCCAGCACCGCCAGCTTCCTCCGCGGCCAGCCTTCCTCCCCGTGGACTGTCAAGGCTGAGTCCAGGGGCAGAGTCATGGGGTGTTTAGTGACCAACCAGTGGGGAAAGGAAGCTACGCAGTTCCTGCTCCTGAGCAGCCCTCCGCAGCTGCCCCACTTTCCCTGCAGTGGCTCCTGCTCTTCTGCCCTGTCTGGGGCCTCTCTGCAGGCCCTCACCTTCCCTCAGCACTGACTGGAAGCCCAGCAACAGCGGGCCGTGCCTGTGCCCTGCGCTCGAGGACAGTGTGCGTCTGGGGTGGCTCTCACACTCGAGGCAGGAGATGTCCTGTCCACCTTCGCTCTGCGCCCGCGTGGTCGGGCCTTCCTCCGGTTCCAACCCAGACTCGGTCTTTGCCCGAACCTTGCAGTCCTCTCTCCATCTCTCTCTCTCTTCTCCAGGTGTGACGATTGGACCCACACTGTACTATATCCTTAGACTTTTTATATTTTTCTTTCTGTTTTTGAGACGGGATCTTGTGAAGTTGTTAACTTGCCCAGACTGGGCTCTAACATGGACTCCCTCTTGCCTCAGCCTCCCAGAGTGCTTCAGCTCTTAAACGGGTATGAAATCCTTTCTGCTTTTAAAAGTAGGGTAGACAGAGAGATAATTCTCTGCTTTTAGGTACAACAAAACTAGGTATGTCCAGAGGCCGGAGCAGTAGAGCTGAGCAGAGGGGCTGGAAGTGGCTCCATGTGATGCCAGTGGGTCCCCTGCTCTGCCCTCCTCCGCACTGCTCTGCTTGGGGGACATGTCACACTCGGTTGTCCTGACAGGTGCGTTGCTTGTTCTCTGCTCAGCTTCGGAGGCGGCTGGTACCCCGGATGGCATCTGGCCACTGTCTGCCTCCCTGTCCACAGTGCTGTGAGCCTTGCGTTCTTTGAACTTTTCGCTGCTGAAAAGTGCCTCCCTTTGACGTTTATTTCTGATGTGTATTTTTCCCAGGAGTAGAGCTCCATGTTGACGTTTAGACCCTCACCCAGCGCAGAGTGCCCTGTACATCTGTTGGAAACGCAGGACTGCTGTGTTCCCGCTTCCGGTTGGTCTCTGACTCAGTCTCCACTGTGTGTAATGCAAATCTCCTTTTCTGATGCCTCTTTTTCCTGGTGTGCCTCATAGATGTCGCTGTAGTATTTTCTTTCTTCACTTTTCCAGAGAAGACTCCCCTGCCCGCCTCGTCTGTGTCAGTGCGTAGCGTGTCCTCGTTCCCGGGTGCGCTCAGAGTCTTCAGGGTGGATTTTCAGCAGCTTAAGTAGGATGTGCTTTGCAGTCCCATGTATTCCTTCAGTTTGGGGTTCATTGACTAAAGATGGACCATTTCAGCCGTCATTTCTCAGTGCAGGTCTCCTCCACCCCAGCACCGCACCCGTTCAGTATCCCCTTTGTCTCTCCTGGGACTGCACGCTGACGGTCCAGACTGCAGGGTCACTAATCTTTCTCTCCTGGGTGTCTAATCTGCTGCAAATCCCTGCAGCACGTTTCCATTTTACCCTCGCCTTTTCACCTCTACCAGCTCCCTGCTTCTCTCCTGTGTCTTCCTATAACCATCTCTGAAAAGACAGCAGTTACTCCAGCTCTTCCTGCGTCCTCGTGCTGGTCATCTCCGGGCCTGTTGATTGGCTGCCTGGTTTTTTTTTTTTTTTTTTCCCCATTGCAGAGTCTCCTTTTTGGCTGGTTGTAATTTCAGTCAGATGTGGCATCGTGAGTTTTTGCCCTGCTGAGTGCCGCACATTTATGTGCTCTGATAAATCTTCTTGAGTGTTGTTTGGGGAGCAATGAAGCTACTTGGAGAAATCTGATTCTTTGTATCTTGCTTTTAAGTTTTGCTATATGGGCCAGTGCCAGTCTAGTCTTGGGCTCATTGTCCCTGCAAAGGAGTGCCCGTTTAGTGATGAGGTTTCTGGGGGTGGGCACAGTCCCGCCCTGGGCTGTGAGCTGCACTCACCTTTCCTCCTGTCCTCTGCGGCCTAGCCTTGGGTGCCTGCCCCAGGGTTGAATGTGCCCTGCATTCCAGGCAGACCCTGTACAGAGCCCTTCCTGTCTGTCTCGTGGGCCCTGTGTCTCTCTGGCTTAGGCTGCTGTGTCCTCTGGGCTCCCTCTCCTTGCCTGGTGGCTAACGAGGCCACCAATAAGCTGGCCACCTCCTCTGCTCCCATCTCTCAGGGCCACTGCCCTACGCTGCCTTGTATGGGACTTATGTGCGTGTATTTTCTCTATTATTTTGAGAATAGGGTAAATGAAGACCTTTTTATTCCTACTTGGTCAGAAATGGAAGTCCATTTGCAGCTTGCAAGCCACTTTCTAGGAACTGCTTCTCAGGGAACCTGTGCCAATGTGGCAGTGAGTGTAGAGGCTGGCAGAGGGCAGGCACTCAGCTAAATTGGGTTTCACCCCTAACTGCCCGACCACTATCACTGCTCCAGAGGGTGTAGGTGTCAATTGAAGGCAAGTGGGCTGCTCGGCCCTGGTGGTCATCAGAACTTGGTCAGTACCACTGTGGAAACCAGTATGGTTATGTGATCTAGCTCACAACACTGCCCCAAACCCCAGTGCTGTGTAAGAGAAGTCAGCGGTGTGAGTCTATCCAAGCCTGCTGGGTACGGCTGTGGTCCTGGCACCAGAGAGGCCTGATTCCTGCCGGGCTCTGTCTGAGAATTAGCCCCTCTGGGGTTGCTCCTTTGCCTTCCCCTCCTTGCAGCTGTCTCATGATGCTGCTCAGAGGCTCAGGGACCATGTACACTGGAAATCTTCTGAGGGTGACCTGGGGATTAAATTTGATCTTTGAATCTTAATTCCATCAACTAAAGGTGCAAATAGTCCAAAGCATGTATAATTAATGTACCTTGGATAGCATGTGGCACTGTCTGTATGTAACACGTTTACCTGTTACTGCTATCTCTGCAAAAGCCCCATGCTGCAGCTGCTGTTATTACCATTTCTAGTTCATGGGTGGATAAATATTCTGGTCTCAGACACAGTGCAGGACAAGTGCCTCTGGTGAGCAGTCCCCTCGTCCGGGCTCCTGAGCCCCCCCAAGGTCTACACCAGGGACCGCAGGCCTCCTGCCGCAGTACACCACGTACAGATGGCAAGTGTAGGGAGATGCAGTGGGAGAGCCCCGGGCTCTGCGTGGGAGGGTACGTCGCCATGGCCACAGCTCAAGAGAGGAGGTTGGCACTAAGCACTCTAGTGAGGTCCTCCTTGTGTTCGCCTGGCACCAGGGCACAGGACTTCCCTGTCATTGGAGTAGTGGCCAGCAACGCAGGACTCTGGGAAAGGCTGTGTCATTTTACACATGTTTTTCTTTTATGAACTGTAGGAGGAAGGTCCCCATGCCAAATGCCGAGTTGCTCTGTCACAGCTCATCATCTGTGAAGGAGGAGCTCTGCCAGGCCAGTCCTCCTGCCTCAGAGAAGAGCTGCGTGTTGTTCTCGGGAGGCTGTCGCCTCCTGCCCTGGCACAGGAACCTGTCTCCAAAGGCTAAGGCTGGATGCCACGAGCCTTCCCACGGTGGCCTGGCTGCTTCCGTCCATGTTCACACAGCGCCTAAGCGAGAGGCCTTGGTAGGGCTGTGCCCGCGCAGCAGCAGATGGGGTCACTGCCAGCCTCTGCCGGGGTGTCCTTGGCCCACGTGATGCAGATGCTGCAGCTGCTCCCAGCCCCAAAGGGGATGTGGAACCCGCCTGTGGAGGCAAGATCGGTCTGCCATGGCCCCAGCTTCCCTGGGTCCTCCCAGCCTGGGACGTGGTGGCCCTGAGAGTCCCACAGCGAGCAGGCAGCCTTAAGCTGGCTGGGGTGTGGGGCACCATTTTTTCTTTGACACTGAGGTGCCCTTTCCCTGGGATGCTCTGGCCCCTCCTGGACTCCTTCCAGCGTCAGGCAGGAAGAGGCAGCAGGGCAGGGGCAGGGGAGATTCTGCCTCCCTGGCCCCTTGGTTCCCGGGCTCCTGGGCTTCCTGGGTGTGAATTACGGGCAGTGACTGTACTTACTGGGGCCTCATGTAACTGCACGGCTCCTCAGTTTGGATGAGCCCCGGACAGGACCACCTTCCCTGGGGACTGGGTGCCTTGTCCCCCGTGCTGCTGGCCAGCAGACCTGGCTTGTGCGGCTCTGGCCCGCCAGGCAGCTAGGCCTCCCAGCAGCCGCAAACCAGCCTGCCCCGTTTCCCACTGCCTGCTGCCCACCCTGTCTTGTCTTGCTCGCAGGAGCACGTTTGATCTAAGCTAGGCCTCCTGCTGCACAGACCCAAACAATCCCAGTCAAAGTGTTGCTAACAGGAAACCGGCTCTTCGGCCAAGACCACATCCAAACCACTTCAGGCCTTCCTTCTGGTCACAGCACCCTCTGAGGAGGCTTTACCTGGGAGGAACAATTCGTGGAACTCTGTCCCCAGTACCGACTCCCTCTGCAGGGCGGGGGCCTGGGGCTGGCGCCGACGTGGAGGCTCCTCACTTGGCCCCACCTCTCTGTCTCCCGGGATGACAACATCCGAGGACATGTTGACAACACTGGGCATATCGGACCGGAGTCTCCTGTCTGGTTGATACCATCAAATATTTCAAGAGGACCAAAAAGAAAAATCTTATTTTGATCATTTTTAACGCAACTCATTTCACTGTGGAATATTTTTGAACCCAGGACAATAAGAAGAAATGTCACACAGCCCAGAAAGAGTTGCAGCGGGAGTCTGTGGGAGCTCCACTGAGTTTATTTATGTGAACATGCACACGCACACACATACACACACACACATGCACATGCAATGCTTTTTGTGTTTCTGCACTTTCTGAGCTAGCATTTTCCTCTCCCTGAGTCAGCACTTTCCACTCCTTGCTGGAAGCCATTGCTGACAGTTTCCGCAAGTATTCCCTGGATGAGCAAACAGATGTACGTGGGTCGTGTGCATTTTTGCGTGCAAGTGGCAGGGCAGGCAAAAGTGCTTTGTTTTAAATACTTTGGGGAGCACGTGCAGACCTGCTCCGCTCTAAATTGTCAAGTGGATGACGGCCCCACAGTTCATGTGGTCCTGTTAGGAAGCTGGAATGTTTTCAGGCTTTTTATTGGGCAGTACCTCCGTCTCTCTCCTCCTGGAAATAACGTCAGTGGGTCCAGGCTGTGACAAGCATGGTGGCCACGTGGCCGTCCTCGCCTGGGCCAGCGTGCACTCCTGTCTGCCCAGAGTGAATCCCATGACATCAGGCACACGCTTTGCCGTCACCACTTCTCAATTTTGCCAAACAGGTAAGTGAAAACCACTACTGCCTTCTTTCTAAAAGTGAGACTGGAGACACTTCCTGCATTTAAAAGTGCTCACGTTTTTGTTTCTGCGACCTGCCTGTGTTTATTTTGCTCACTTTTCTGCTAAGGTGTTTCTGTCTCTTTTACTGAAAATGATTTTTATATTTTGGCCACAGCTCCTGTCCTTCGTCTTAGCCTAGTGCTGCAGGCTGCAGAGCTGCTCACAACCCAGGCTCGTTTTATCCTTTTCCCTTCCCTGCCCCATAGGCTGTCAGCTTCCTGCGAACAGGTTTCGGCCTGGCAGTTCCACATTCAGCCTGTTTTCTGTGCTTTCCCTGCCCACGGCCTAGTGTGGATCAGGGCTGCACTTTCTCCAGCCAGACGTCCCCCCCAACGTGGCAGCGCCGGGGCCTGTGCCTGCATTTGTACCACTCACTAGGGAATCTGTTCCTGGAGATTTTGTTTGTAGTCTTTTCTGCAGCTGTAGGCCATGTTTCAAAAAAAAAGTAAAAAGGAATTCAATGCATTTACAGCAATTTGTTTTGCTTTATAAAGAACTAGAAAAGAGGCGTTTGCAGGCTCCAGCTATAAAGAAATGGTAGAGGGCTGCTGACTTCTTCGACTGGGTGACAGGGGAGAGCCAGGTCATGGCACCACACGCGTAGACATGCAGGTGTCTGTGTCCTGTCCTGGGTCCTGTCCTCGGGGGACCACGGATCCGTGCTGCCTGGCTACACTTTCCTGGCTGAAAGGACAGAGTTTGCGGTGGTGCTCGTCTTCACCCTCTCACTTTCCTGTGAGAGGACGCAAGTAGGAGGAGGGCTGACTTCGCCCCTTCACATTCACACTTCCTGCCTGAACTTGCTCTGGCAAAAGCGGTCTGCCTTGGAGATGACCACTGCTGTCTTCTCTTTCAGGTACAAAAAAGTGTATTTTTATTTTTCTCCACACAGAAAAAGTTCTGTTTTCATATACGATGTAGCTAGAATCCACCATACACAGCCACACCTCAGCACACCTGCGGCACACAGCAGGTGGCACCAATGGAGTAATGCTGTCTGCTTTAGGGTAAATGCACACGAGCTACACTCACGACCAATGCAATCATGCACTGCAAGATTGCACACCAACTTCAAGAACTGTGACCCTAATGACACATCTAAAAATGAACTTTTTTTTGAGACAGGGTCTCGCTTTGTAGTTCAGGCTGGCCCTGACCTCAGCCTCAAACTCACAGAAATCCTCCTGCCTCTGTCTCCTGAGAGCTGGGATTACAGGCATGAGCCATCATGCCCAGCACTGTGGTATGTGGTTCTGATTGCTGGTGAGTGTGAGTCTCCACACTCAGCATTGTTGTTTGTGGTTGCTGGGAATTGAATCCGGGCCCTTGTGCTTGCAAGACAGGCGCCGAACCACTGAGCTAAATCCCCAGCCCTAAAGGTAGACTTTTATTGAGTCAGTCTTCTTTCTCATTGCTAAAGGCATTTTTATTAAAGCAAGGATTTTATAATCTAAACTGTTTATTTTTTGCTCAGTTATTAATTCTGTTATGTGGAACTGACATTCTGACTTATTTTTCAATGAAGAATTATAAAATTAAGGAAATGAATGCTTTAAATATTTGTGCTTTGCTGAAAACTCAACATGCAGTGGTTCACTGTATGTCATCGTTGCACAGGGGCTGTGCTAATGTCTGTGTCCTTCCAAACTTAGGCTCTGTGCTGCCCGAGTCACCACGTTGCAAGTGTTCCTGGTGGACGAGCCCCAGCTCCGCAAAGCCCTCTGCTTCCAGGGCACATTTCTCAGGAGCCCTTTCCTTTGCTGGGGATCGTGAGGTAAGATTTCTGTACAGAGCACTTTAAATGCCAGTGTCCAAAGAGGGATTTTATTTTGTTGTTAAACTTCTAGCAATAACATTCTGTGAGCCGGAGCAGGTGCACGCCCTGGAGATGGTAAAGCAGTTGGCTGCTCTTGCAGGGTTGGTGAAGGATGTGCCGCTGCTGACACAGACCCCCACAGGAGTCTGGCAGAGCCTGGCATTGCCAATCTACCTGCCTGGCTCAGGGCTTGGCCCCCACACTTCAAGGGGGGCAGCGCTGCAGGGCGGAGGTGTGCTCCTCGAGGCCGTCTGCAGGCATGGCCCCTGAGACTTGCCAGCTATCTCTAGTTCTTTACATTTACTTCTCTGCATTCTTCTTGATCCTTAAAATTTCCGAATCACCAGCAGGAAAGGAATATAGTCCAGCCAGGACTCAGTTTATAGAAGTGACAAGACTTCTCATTCTATTTCCCCGGGCTCTCCTCTGTCTCTCTTCACGTAGTGCAGTCTGGTGTTTTGAGGGGTCACTCAGAAGTCCCCTTCTCTCCCCTCCTCCTGCCCTGCATTTTGTGAGGCGCTGCAGTAGTGCTTGTGGGCTGTTCACTGGGAAGGCTCAGGCTGCTGGGCCGCCACTTCCTGAGGCCTGGCTGAGGGTGTGGAGGGAGAAGGGGGCTGAGCCCTGCTAAGCAAATGCTCCTTTTATTTGGTCACCTCCAGTGCTCCTGGTGGACACATTTCCCAGAGCTGGGGGTGAGGCCGTGTGCTCAGGACAGCGTTCGGCACCACAGCAGAGCACACCCTTTCCGTAGAGTCATTGTTCCGTTGATATCTGCTGGACTCCGAGTGTAACAACAGCAGTAACCGTGATCACAAGGGTAATGGTAGCAACAGTGTGGAACTCGGGGCCACACATTTTCCGAGGCGCCTTCATCCTCACAAGTGAGAGAAAAGCACTTTTTCCTTTCTTCCGTAGACGGGGAGATTGTGGCACAGAAAAGTTCAGAGAATGCGTGGCCAGCAGAAAGCAGAGCAGCCTGGGCCTGACGGAGCCTGTGTGTGCACGTGCGTGTGTGTGTGGATGTGTGTGATGTGTGCAGCACGTGAGGGCACACAATTACACACATGATGTAAAGAGAGAACTTGTTGGGTAAGGAGACTGAGCTCATAAACTCATCCGCCAGCAATGACGTCGCATGGGCATCACCGCTGGGACTGGGTCTCAGACCCTGAAAGTATTATGGGGGATTCAGTGCCAGCCCACAGGTGGGTCCAGGGATATTGAAAGTTTTTATTTTCAGAAGCTTAGCTTTTATTTCCTGTTTTCGTCTAGACTAATTTTAAGGTAATTCCCTTGGTGTCCGTATAAAGAATGGAATTTGGAGGATGTTATTCATCATAATAAACTTACATCCCATCAGGATTATTTAGAAAGTAGTAAATTATGTACTTCTCTTTCCAAACCCGAGCCTTGTGGGTGTGACTGGACCCCAGCCTGCATGGATTGTTTGAGTGGCCGGGGCCGTCACGAGGCCCAGTGGACAAGTCAGCCTTGTGCTTGGCACAAACCAGCATCTACCTCAATAGAGACACAACTGTTAGCTACTTGGTGTAATTTTCTTATGGAGTTCCAGGACGAGTTGTAAAATGCTTCTGTTGTCTCAAACCAAATCCACAATCAGGACATCCATGGCCTGAATTTCTAAGGTGATACGGCTCAAATAGCCTTCCAATCCCTTCCTTTGTGTAGAAGGGAGAAAGCTAACTCTGTGCTCCCCTGTCCCTCTGCACCCAGGACTCAGAAAGGGTGGACTTGCGGCTGGCTGCACCTTGGAGACAGACTCAGCAATTCTTGGCAGCAGTAAAGACCAGAACTTACTTCTCATATGATTATGTTACCAACCAGAAGTCAGTTAGGCAATTCTTCTGACTGGTTTTGGAACTCCATTTTAGGAATTAATTTCTCATTTTTAGTGAGTAAAACATTGTGTGCTTCCAAAGTCAAAACTCTTGCCTGCGTTCATCTCCATTTGTATCTTCTTTACTTCATTTCTCTTTCCCTCTTTATGTAATAATAATCTTAAAATCAGCTTTTTGTTTGTAGTTTACAAAGAGGAAAAGTTTGCTTGGCTCATGGTTTTCAAAGCTGGGAAGCCCGAGAGCTGGTGCCAGCCTTTGCCTAGCTTTGGGTGAAGACCTCACGCGGCCTCACAGCATGACAGAGGTGTCCTGTGAGACCGAGCCAGCCAGCTGGTGTGGGTCTCACTCTTATAAAGCCACTAACTCTGCAGCAGGGGCCCTACCCCAGGACTGCATTTGCCTCTAATGATCTTTCAAAGGCCCCGCTTCCAAGGAGTTAAGCATCTGAATTTGGGGATTGTGTTCCCGACACATGGGCCTTTGGAGGAAGCACTCAAACCAGAGAGATAAGGTCAGGAAATTCATATTCTTGTGTTCGAGTCTTTACCATTAAATTTTCTTCTTGGAATAAATCCCACTGGGTCATAATAAACTGTTTTTAAAATGTAATATCTGCTCATATTTTATTTTGGATTTTTAGATTAGTGTTTATAAATAACATTGGTTTAGATTTTTCGTCTTAGGGCAGTGATGCTCAGATCTTGGGTCTGTGTCAGTTTGGCTTCACGCAGGATTTGGAAGTTGTACATCCAGCTCCATTCTGTGACCGTTTGCCTAGCACTGGAGAGATCCACGTGGAAAAGACCAAATTCTCCTGTAAAACCATCAGGGCCCAGGGGATTATTTGGTGAGAACCGTTTGCAGTTTTCTCTATAGCTTCTATAACTAATCTCAGATGTTTTAGCTCTAAAAGTGTGAATTTGGCAAGATTTTTTTTTTGTAAAAATTATGTAATTTAGGTTGTCCTCATCTCAGTGGTTATTTCCTCTCTGTTTGTATATTTGTGCTATTTTTTGGTCAATGTTTCTTCTGTTCTGTGCATTTTCTCCAAAGTAATAGCTTTTTGATTATCAGCCATTATGTTTTAAGTTTCTTGAGTATCTACTCTTTATTTTCATTTACACTATTTTTTATTTATACTTATTTCTTCTGCTGTATTTACATTGGTTTACTTTCTTATTTTTTATTAGTGTGAGTTTAAAATTATTATTAGTACATGTTAATTGTACAAAATAATAGGTTTCATTATAACATTTCCATACTTGCATATGATTTCTTTTCTTTTCTTTTTTTTTTGGTACCAGGGATTAAACTTATGACCCTGCACTTTCAAGGCAGGTATGGTGCCACTGAGCTACTTCCCCGCCCATACAGCTAAATTTCCAGCCCTGAGTATGATGTTCAACAGTATCCATTATCTCTATTACCCACCTTTACTTTCCTGTGATTCCATCTTCCTTTTCTCTAACACTACAGTTCTTCTTACACTTTTATGTTGTCTTTCCCCCCTTAGATTCCAATTAGAGGAGAAAAATGAGATAGGGTCTTTTTTCTTTTCTTTTTGGAGATAGGGTCTTACTATGTCACCCAGCCTGGCTCTGAACTCGTGGTAACTCTCCTGCCTGGCCTCCCAAGTGGCTGGGACCATAGATGGTGCCACAGTGACCTTTATGATGCTTGTTTTTTGTGTTGGGCTTATTTCACATAATGTGACAGCCTCCAGTTCCACTCATTTTCCTGCAAATGACATGGTTTCTTCTTCATGGCTGAGTGATATACCATTGCTCACGCTCACGTGTATGTGTATTTTGTTTATCCATTCATCTGTTGATGGGCACCAAGGCTGATTCCATAACTTTCCTATTGTGAGCAGTGTCTCAGTAAACATAGGTATTCAGACATCCCATCGTATGCTGACTGATAGGCTTTGTGCCCAGAAGTGGTGCAGCTGGGTAGTTCTAGTTTTAGTGGTTTGAGGAATCCCTACACTGGTTTCCATAGTCACTGTGCTAATTTACCTTCCCATCAACAATGTAGACACCTCCTCTTTCCTCACATTCTTGCCAGCGTTTGTTATTTTTGGTGATAGCCGCTGTGGTCAAGGTGAGATGGAATCTCAATATTGCTTTGATTTGCAGTCCCCTGATAGCTAAAGATATCAAACATATTTTCATGTGTACAATTTGTGGTGCTTCTTACTGACGGAATTGATTCTTCTTTTGGCCTTATGTGGTTTGACTTCCTCCTAGTTGTTCTGTCAGAAGTAGTTGACAAATGTTTCTTCATTGTTTCCTTTGCTGTGCAGAAACTTCTTTAATTGGTCTAATCTGATTTGTAGTTATTGCCTTATTTTCTGAGGGAACGGAGCTCTGTTCAGGATGACAGTTGTCAGACCAGTATTTGGAAGTGCAGTCCTGAGTATTTTTGAAACCTTAGTGATTTCATTATAGTCTTTGATCCATTTGAGTTGATCTTTACACAGAATGATACAGTTTGATCCATTTGAGTTTATCTTTACACAGAATGATACAGATTTATTTTCAACCTTCTGCTGGCAGTTATTTAATTTTCTCAGCACCATTTTTGGAAGAGGGAACTTTTCTCCAGTGTGTGTATTTTGTGTCTCTGGAAAGAATCAGGTGGTTATAGCTGTGTTGCTTTATTTCTGTACCATTCCACTGGTGTGTGTGTCTATTTTTATGCAAACACCATATTATTTGGTTACAATGACTCTATAACATGTTTTGAGGTCAGATATTGTGATGTTAGAGCATTGTTCTTTTTGATCAGGATTGCTTTGGCGATTTATGGTCTTTTATGTTTCTATCTGAATTTTAGGATTTTTTTTTTTTTTAGTTTTGAAAAAGAATGTCATTAGTGCTCTGACGGGGATTGTATTAATTTCCTAGGTCACTGGTATGAACATTCAAATTTTTTTCCATGCTGGGGAACTAGCTCAGGACTCTGCATTTTTTTTTTTTTTTTTAGGTTTTTTGAGACAGGGTCTCTCTTTGTGGTTCAGGCTGGCCCTGAGCTCAGCCTCAAACTCACATCACAATCCTCCTGCCTCTGCCTCCCAAGTGCTCGGATTACAGGCGTGAGCCACCACACCCGGCACTGTGGTATGTGGTATTGGTTGCTGCTGGGTGTGGGTCTCCACACCCAGTATTGTTATGTGGTTACCGGGGAATCGAACCTGGGTCCTTGCGCTTGCAAGACAGGTGCCGGAACTACTGAGCTAACTCCCCGGCCCAGGACTCTGCATTTTTGAGGCAAGTGCAGTGCTACTGAGCTCAATTGCACCTGAACTTTTAGTATTAATTGTTCCATCTGCTACCATGAAATGTCTCTCCATCTTCTAGTGCTTCCCTCGATGTCTCTGTTGAGTGCTTTATAACTTCTGCTGCAGAGGTCTGTCTCTTCCTCGCTGAGGTTCACTTTGAGGCATTTCACTTGAAGTTGCTGTGAGTGCTATTGTTTTCCTGATTTCTTTTTTTTAGAGGGATCATTATTGGCATATGGGAAAGCTAATGACCTTTGTATGCTAACTTTTTTTTTCCTTTGAAACAGGATCTCGCTTTGTAGTTCAGGCTGGCCCTAACCTCAGCCTCAAACTCACATCACAGCAGTCCTCCTGCCTCTGCCTCCCGAGTGCTGGGATTACAAACCTGAGCCACCACGCCCGGCACTGAGATATGTGGTACTGATTGCTGGTGGGTGTGAGTCCCCACGCCCAGCATTGTTGTATACCATTACCAGGATCGAACCCAGGCCCTTGCACTTGCAAGGCAGGCACTGGAACCACTGAGCTAAATCCCTGGCCCTCATTGTACCTTATTCTTTGTATTTGTTGTTGGGTTCAATTTTCTGTTTTTATGCTTATGAAGGATATTGAATTGAACTTTTCTTCTAGGGCCTAACTTGTTTTGGGACAAGAGTAATGACCACGTAGATTGAATGTGAAATATTACCTCTTATTTAATTATGTGGAAAAAAATGTATGTAGAATTGGCATTATTTCTCCCTTAAACATTTGATAGAATTCATCAGTGAGAGAATCTTTTAGCCATATGGTTATGTCGTTTTATTTAAAATTACTAATTCAATTTGTCATGAATGTAAGGTTTATGCAAATTAAATTTCTTTTCACTACAAGTTTAATTTTTAATTACAAATTCAATTTCTTTATTTGGTGGCTTTTCCTGAGATTACCTACTTTTTCTTGAGTTGTGGTAGTATATATGTTTTAAGGAAATCATCCTCTATATTCAAATGTTCAAATTTAGTAATGCAAAGTTGCTTGTAATGTCACCTTGTTATTTCTTTTAGTGTCTATAAAAGCCACAATGATACCACAATTTCTCATCTTGGGAGTATTTTGTCTGCTATCTTTTTAATACTCTGCATAGAAGTTTGTAAGTTTTATTTGCTTCCTAAAAGTGAATTTTTAGCTTATTTTATTTTTCTTATTGCCTTTCACTTCTACTAATTTTTATTTTGATCTACCCTGTTGCCGTATTTGTTTCCTTTGGGTTTAATTTTCCCTCTTTTTTAGATCTCGGGGGATGGAACCTGGAAGAGGGAAACTTGCTTGGAAACTTCTATCTTTTCTGGCACTGTAGTATTTATTGCCAGAAATCAGCCCTATTGTAGAGGAATTCTAAAAATTATGATAGATTTTTTTTTCATTTTTACTGTTTGATTGTTAAAAAGTGTGCTGTTTAGTTTCTAAATGTTCGAGAACTTTAAAAAACATTTTGTTACTGATATCTAATTTAATTCCTTTACAGTTAGAGAACAAGATTTATCTAGTTTGAACACTTCTGACTTTTTTCACCCGGAGTTCATGGCCTTTCCTGTGAGTGCTTCCCGGAATGCTTGTTGTGCTGTGCTGGAGCCACGTGGACTGTCCAAGCCATTAGGTGGTGTCAGTCTGTAATTTACGTTAACCTTCTGCAAGGCCTGACTTCGTCTCCCTCGGTCGTGTAGTCGGGAGGAGGACTGTTGGATCACGTGGTGGCTCTATGTTTAAGTTTTTGAGGAACCTCCACTGGTCTCCCTAATGACTGCACCAGTCTACATCCCACTGCCCTCTCTTCTCCACGCTCTTCCTTACGCCTTTGGGAATAACCTTCTTGCTAGCGAGAGTGAGTGATAGCTCCTCGTGCCTTTGAGTTGCACTTCCCTCGTGATTAATGGTGTTGAGAACTTTTTCTAGATGCTTTTTCTGCTAGATACATTTATGTCTTGTTTTGAAAAACATCTATTCTACCATTATTCAGATTTTTTTGGTGTTGAATTGTGAGTTCTCTATGGTGAGTTTCTGATATTAATTCCTGATCCGATCTATGGTTTGTAAATATTTTCTCCGTTTGCTGGCTGTCTTTTCATTTTGTTATTGTTTTCTTTGCTGTGCAGACGAGTTTGATGTAGTCTCATTTGTTTATTTTGTTGTTTTGTGGTTTGAACTTTTGGTGTAATATCCAAAAGTTCATCATCAAAGTCATTGCTATGGAATTTTCCTTCTGTGTTTTAACCATTGTATTTGTACCTTTAATCTATTTATAGCTGATTTTTTATGTAGATGTAAGATAAAGGTCCAGTTTCATTCTTTCATACATTGTTTTCCAGTTTCTTCAACATCTTAGTGAAGAGAATATCTTTCCATACTGTGTCTTTTTTTTTTTTTGAGACAGGGTCTCACTTCGTAGTTCAGGCTGGCCCTGAGCTCAGCCTTAAGTTCACATCACAGCAATCCTCCTGCCTCTGCCTCCCGAGTGCTGAGATTACAGGGCTGAGCCACCACACCTGGCACTGTGGTATGTGGTACTGGTTGCTGCTGGGTGTGAGTCTCCATGCCCAGTATT
>PVIR01005874.1:0-57998 GCA_004026965.1 Petromus typicus
TCCTCTCTGGTGTCTTATCATGGCTGCTTCAATGTCCCGAATAGATCAGAAACATTTACAATAGTTTCCATCAAATAAAAACATTACAGTATGTTCTCATATACCTTATCCAACAGATCTGGCACTGTGACCCCAGCTCTTCACTAAAATCAAAATGACCATGAAAGGTAAATGTTCTGAATCAATTCAGGACACCAAGTTATCTACAACAGTGCAACTCAAGATACCTGTGGCAGAACTGCTTCAGAGAGTGGAAAAAATGGTGGGATATGTGTTTTATGTAAAAGGGAGAATTGTGAGGGTGTTAATTGAAATGTGTCTTTTACTGTAGTTATTTTTTTAATTTAAACATTCACCTCATTTTCTGATCAAATCTTGTATAATGTCTCAGCAAGAGAGGCCACCTAACAAGGCATCATCCCTAGGGGATGTCTACCAGATATATATTGCCATTTCAGTTAGCTGGAACTTTCACTACAGAAATGGAAACACTTCATACTATTAGACTTGACAGATATTCCAGTAAGAAAGCATCTGTCATTCTTGTCCAGAGAATCTGCACCAGTGCTGTTACACAGGGTCTCAGAGTTAGGCCAGGAAGGAGGAGATGAAGGTGAGGTTCCTGCAGTGCACAACAGACAATGCTGCTTAAAAGTCGATATCCAAGTACCTCACTCACCTCACACTCGTCCTATCTGGCACAGAGTATCTGATCACCAACAGGAGTCAACATACAGCACCAGGTTGGACCAAAGAACACCATCACTGCTTTCAAAGAAAAGCAGCAGGCATATGGAATCTACAGCTTGTATATACACCACATAATCCAAGACAGACAGTGGTGAAAAGGCCTTCAGATAAAACTGGGGTGCTGGATAGACTTAATACCAACAGTCATTATAAGTGGAAAGACCTCCATGAATTTTCCAAATTCAGTAGCATATATGGACATAAAGCCAACACTCAAAATTCAATCACGTTCCTATATATAAATAATAAACTCACTGAGAGAGAAATTTAAAAAGCAGCACTTGTCACAATAGCAAAACAATAAATACTTAGGAATCAATCTCATGAAGGAAGCAAAAGACTTTCACATTGAAAACTGCAGTACTCTGAAAAATAAGATCAGAGAGTGTTTCAGAAAATGAAAAGACATCCCTTGTTTTGGGGTAGGAAGAACCAATATAGTAAAAGTAGCCATACTTCCAAAACTGCTAAACAGATTGTGTTGACAGAAGGAATTTGTCAACTGTGGTGTACCTTTAATGAGTATTACTGGTTCGATCCATGAATAAAACCACTACACACCCCAGGAAGTTTATATTTATATTTGGAATTAGGGAAAAAAGTACAAAAACAGAAAAAGTAGTTCCACTTTAACACTCAATGTACCATCGCCAGCAAAACAGCATGGAACAACATTACCGCTGATGGATGGCAGAAGATTGAAACGGTCTCTCCTTGGGCTGAACCGCACTGAAACTTCTTCACACCTTGATTTATCCTATTTCATCTATCCTTACTTATATATCTTATCCAAAGATGGCACCAAGCCAAGAGGCAGACATGATCATTGTAACTAGATGTGTACTGTCATGACTTTGACCAGAAGCCAGGGCCAGACACACCATTTTGAGAAATTCCTAGTGCCCTTGATAATAACAAACTCTGCTTCTGTCCTCTTGAGTGATCTAAAGGCTGTGTTGTTTGGCCTGCACTCCTGGGGAAGGGGCCAGCTTCTCTCAGGAAGACTGAAGCCCATAGGTCTGATGCCAAGAATTATCCATACCATGGTTTATTGACCTAAGACTAAGTACAAGGTTGTTTTCCTAGCCTGTTTAGCACAGACTAAGGAAAGCCTGCACAAGACCTGTTAACTCTTTCTTTTACCTTTCTCCTTCACAGATTCAGTGAGATTCTGATCAAAATACCAATTTCATACCAACAGAACAAGAGAGAACAATCTTAAAATTCATTTGAAACCAGAGGAGACCTAGAATAGCAAAAGCAACTTTGGGTAACTAAGGCAAAAAGGGGCATCATAATCTCTGATTTGGAATTATACCACAAAGCTACTGTCATAAAAAACAGACCGGTACTGGCAAAGAAAAAGACCTGAAGATCAAAGGAACAGAGTAGAAGATGCAGAAACAACTGCAAATGCACTCAGACACCTTATCTTTGAAAAGGAAGCTAAACACTGGCCCTAGACATAAGATAGGCTATGGGAAACTCTGTGACCTGAGGTTCCGACCTGGTTCCTGCCATTGACTGGCACCACCATGAGGAACTACAGCATGATGAGCATCTGAGAACCATCCCCTACTGTCACTGCCCGCACAGCTCTGGGGAACTGCACAACCTGAGGTCCCTCCCTGCCCACCATGGCAGCCAGGAGCGCACCCAGCCTTTGTCCTGTGCTGCTTTCCTGATCATGTCTGTTTGCACAGGAGAGGGAACACAGTGTCTAGCTTCCCTGGTGCTGTTAATTGGCTCTACTCTTGGTCTTGTTCCTCTCTCCTCTCTCTTCCTTCTATAGTATTATAGGAGGGGGGATACAGTATCTAATCAACCTGTTGCTCTTAGTCCATTCTGTTTGTATTTGTTACTTCTGACTCTTTTTTCCTCTGGTCTCTACCAGTTTCCCAGGGTTTGGCAAATCTTCTTATGTTTCCTAATCCTATTTCTAATTTCTCCCTTGCCTTTTACCTCTCTACCCCCACCCAACTCTCTCTAAGTCTTCTTCTCAAAGGGTTCATATACTACAAACACAGCATTGGACACAGACCTAGCTCATGAAGCCAAATGTGTCAGAATAGTGGCTGCCACAGTTTGTCATTTTCCGGGCCTTTTTCAATACTATTGGTGATGTTGACTACATTACGTTGGCCAAGGTGAACAACTGTTCTGTTAAAGTAGCTTCCAGGGTGCCCCAGAACTGAGGTTACTTATCCGCCATTACAGATTTGAGGGGGAACTACCTAGGAAGTAGCCATTCCCACAGGCTTCTAAATATTAGCAAGAAAGATACTTGTAATAACTATTGCTCACACAGCAACCCAGAAATTAAACCAAAAACACCAACCACCAAAAAAATAGAACTAAGAAAAGACTGAAACAGGTCCAAACACCAGATTCTCCCATCACCAAAGGGAAATCTAAGGAACAATGAGATGGAATAACCCAAAACTCAACCACTTGGATTCCCTTCTTTGCACTTCCCTGCCCACCCCCACTCTCCCTTCCCCTTTGAATATTTTCTTCCCATTTCACAATACTACAATAGGGAAAAATCTTGAAGACATAAATATAGGAAAATAATTTATGAACAAAACCCAGGATATATTTCAAAAAATCAACAATTGGCATCTCATCATACTAAGAAACTTTTGCATAGCAAAAGAAACTGCCAACAGCATGAAGATAGAAGCCACAGTGTGGGAAAAATAACTTTAACCGGTTACTCCTCAAACAAAGGATGACTATCTAGAACATATAAAGAACTCAAAAAAATCAGACTCCCTCCCAAATTTAAAGACCCAACCCAAAAAAGGGTACCTAAAGTGCATAGATGTCACTCATATGATGTGGTACAAACAGCAAATAAATATATAGAAAAATGTTTAACATCACTGACCATTCAAGAAGTGCAAATTTAAACAACACTGAGATTTCATATCACTCAGAAAGGATGACTATTGCCAAGAAATCAGCTAATAACCACTGTTGGCAGGCGGGGTGGGACCCTTCTCTACTGTTAGTGGGAGTGTACTTTAGCACAGTCCAGAGAGAAATCAGCATGGATACTCCTCAAAAAAACTAAAAGGAGAAGTTCTATTTGACTCAGCTAGTCCCTTTCTTGGCATTTTTCCAAAAGAATTAAAAGCATAATACTGTGGTCACATATGCACATTCACATTTATAGCAGCACAATTTGTAATAGCCAAATTTGCAAACAGACCAAACACCCATCTCCAGATGAATGGATAAAGAAGATGTGGTTTTTATACACAATGGAGTGCTAGCGTACCATAAGAAAGATAAGCTTGAGACAGTTCTAGATAAGTGGATGCACTTTGACACCATACTATTAAGTGATAAATTGGACACACATGTTTAAATATCATGCTGTTTCTCTTATATGAGAAACCAAAAAGGTAAATAAGGACCAAAATGGATGACAGATATTGGGAAGTAGGAAGAAAATGTTCAAGTTGGAAGGAAAGTAAAGGAAGAGGATATAGAAGGGAAAGAAAGGAAAAAGGGAAAAAAGAGATTAGAAACTTAAAAATGAAAAGGAGGGAAAGAAGGACTGAAGAGAGAGGAGGAGAATACGGAAAAAAGGAGAATCAAGATATATAATGTACAGGTACAAATTCTCTGTGACGAATGTGATCAAAAGTGCACCAGGCTGAACATGGTGAAGAACATTTGTAATCCTAGCACTCAGGAGGCTGGATAGCAGGAAGACCATGGATTCAAGCCCAGCCTGGGCTACATAATGACTTCAAAGCCAGCCCGAACTATATAGCGAGACCCTGGCTCAAGAAAGCTAAAAAAGAAAGTGTACCAATGAAATTAGTTTTTAAAACACCTTGTCTTTGGTCCTGTCCTCAGTTTCAGGGCCAAAACTTCAGAATTGTAAATAATGGATCTCTTTTTTGCAAGTTCTTTCGGCATTTCCAATTGTCAAGGACTTGGGACCACAATACTGATTACACTCAAAGTAAGCTGTAAGAGTGCAGGCTGTAAAAAGTTAATCCCTCAAGGGGTTTATTTTGAGAAGTGAGTGCTGAGGTCAGAGTAACTTACACTCAAACTCTATTCCCACGGATAAAACCTCAACTAGAGAGACAATGTTCTAATTACAGCCCTATATTTTTGTCTATTCTATTCCCAATTCAAGAATGATTTTAATTTGTTTTAATTTGAGGACTTTTTTTTGTCTTGTCCTTCACAAGCCTTGTTTGCATTAGTATCCATAATAACTCCCCGACCGCACATCCTCACTCATAGTTTCCCTCGACTCCAATCTGATATCCAATAAAAATCAGCGGCTTGGGCTGACCAGCACCTTTTCTGGTTGCACCAGCATTGGTCATCCTGGCTTCCTGGTTCTCTGTATCTTCAGTTCTGACTTTTAGGTTTTTTTCCCCAGCCTTGTGCCATAGCACTGAGCAGGAGATCAGAACCTACTGCAGAGTCTCTGATACTTAGGATCCATTGTGTTAGAGAATTTTAGTGGGTGGTTTAGATATATCTCTATATGAACTTGAGCGATGTGTAAAATAAAATTTCAAAGTCTCTCCTAATATTGAAAGAGTGTGATTCAGTTAATTATGCGTTAAAATCAGTATCTCCTCATTGAGAAACACAGAATCTGTTTTTAAACTGAACATAAAATGATTATTCACTACAATGACAAATTAATGTGACTTTCTGAAACTGTGACATAAAATTTTGAACTATGATATATGTTTTTACTGATCACATATTCTGAAATGGTAAGGCTGCTTTTTATTATGTAAGTTATACATGTTGTTATATTAGTTAGAACACGCCAAGTTACCTTGTGGTTTAAAAGTCTTCAAAATCTCAGTGATTTGTCACAGTGAAATGAGTTACAAAGTGTCCCGTGCCTCTGGCCACCTCTCCAGGGCCGCCCCACCCCAGGGTCAACACTCAACAAGGCAGGCAGCTTCCATCCTGAGTCCCCTCTGTCTCAACGCAAGCTTTAGAGTTACTGCTGCTCCACTGATCCACACAGGAATTTGAATACTGTGGTCCTGTGGAAACGCTGATCATTTCAACTTAACACATGAGTTAGAACCTACAGGAGGGATTAGTCATATCCCACAAGAACAGAAAAAACTATGGGAAGCTAATTCTGCTGTATGTCCAGGGGAAGGGGCTAACTGCACACTGAGGAGAACAGCAATGTCTGTAAAATTATTAAATAAAGTGTGGGAATTACGTAAAGGTATAATAGTAATATATAGGCACACATATATATGACCAACCATCATATATATACATATATGTACCTGCTCTTGAATTTTATTTTCTTTAAATCACTGAAAGGACAAGTTATTGTGAATAACATTTATTTTTACTTTACAATTATTTAAATATATCAAAATGTATACCAAGGAAAATTGAAAACCCTTGAAATATCAACTCTGAAAGATATCCGTACATGATTTCTAATCAAAGATCTATTTATATTTATTCATATTAATCTTGTTCTCCTTATCCGTATGTACAAATTCCAATTCCCTGATGACTATTGATTGTGATTTTGAGCAAGGCATTTCTCTCTGGGTATCAGTTACTCCGTGTTTGATTTAAATAGAAGACTCTTGTATTGAAGGCTCAATCCCCAATGCAGGGGATTCAGGGGTACAGGGGTGGAGTGATTAAATCATAGCAGCATGAACTTCATCAGAGAACTGATCCATCAATGAGTTCACAGCTGAGTGGGCCATTGGCTGGTGAGGCCCATTTGGAGAAAGCAGTGCCTGGGACACACCTTTGAAAGCTGTAAGCTCTCCCCAGGCCCTTCCGCTCTCTGCAGCTTTTTCTCCTTTCTGGCTTCTGTGAGGTGGGCAGCTTAGCTCCTGCCATGCCGTTTCACCTTTAGAACGAGCTGACCATGGACTGAGGCCTCTGAAACTATGAGCCAAAATAAACCTGTTAGGGCTCGGGGATGTAATTTAGTAGTTCCAGTGCCTGCCTGGCAAGCACAAGGTCCTGAGTTCAATCTCCAGTACTGAAAATAAATAAATAAATATGCTACTGTGTTCTTTAAGTTGTAGATGTTAGACATTGACAGCAGCATAAATCTAATTCATTCTGTCTTTAAAATAAAGATGTTAGAAGATATTGTCTCCAGTCTATCCATCTCTGGCTACATATACCCCTGGTACCCTTACATGTTCCTCTCCTGCATTTTCTCTCTGCAACAGGCTATATTTAGGACCGTTTGTACCTTGGAGAATGAAAGTCTTGACCCAGCCTCCCCCGGAGTCTGCTTCCAGAACCCAAAGTAGCTCCTGTCTGGCGAGAAGGAGTCCAAAGGCCTCAACTGCTTCCAGTGTGATGTACAAATATCACAGCAGTCCTAAGCTTCTGGAAGAAATAACTGCCGCAAATCTGCATCATACCAGAAATATACTACTTGGAATTTATTAATCTTAGGCTTTCCCATTAGAAGAGAACACTGGAGGTTCTTTCCCCAGTAAAATGTACACTCCTAAGGCAAGAATTTGTTTTATTCGTGACCTTTCACCCTACCCTTGGGACAGTTTCTAGAACATACTAGCTACTCAGCAAACACGTGTCATTGGAATAAATGAGTTTAATCTTATTCCTCTGTTTTCTAGAATTTCAGGAAAAATTTATACAGTGTTTGGCTCTGCGTCTCAGAGAGTTGATTACTTTCTGAAACAACCCAATCCAATGTGAAGAGAGGAAGGAGAAATAAGATATTTCTGATGGACCGGTCTCTAGGCAGCCTTTGCTGCTGCTCTGTCTTCCTAGCAACTGCAGCTATGCTACATTATTTGAAGTATTCATTTGGTTCAAAATGAAAGATGAAGGATAAAAACCCAAAACAAAAGGCACTTTCCTCCCAGGGCTGAGATAAATCATAATTCAAGGACAAGAGTCAAGGGTGAGCAATCCCTCACAGCCATCTGCAGAACAATTAAGCACTGTCAACAGCACAACTCCTTTCTGAAGCACAGACTTGGAGCACGATGGAGCCAGAGCTAGAAAAGCCTTTGGAATCGTCTTATTCACATACTCTACTTCGCTAGTGGCAAAAGAGTGGCTCAGAAGAGAGGAGACAGAGGCAAAACTCAAATGCTTATAGCAGCCAGGGAAATGAAGTGAGCTGGGGGCAGGAGAGGCATGTGTTAGACACGTTATAGGAAACGGTGACTCTCCCTTTTACGAAAAGCAACTGAGTAAACAGATAAAAACACAATGCCTCATGGGTAAGAGTGAGGGCTGCGGTCAGCTGGGCACACCCTTTCCCAAAGGATCAAGTGCTACCCAGCTCTGTTTAGTCACTGTCATATAAAAATGTGGGCCTGAAGTTGCAGGACTTTCTGTTGTTCTTTTTTTCAATATGGATTTTATTTGAAATGCCTGGGATATTTTTAATGATGGTAACTAATTTGAGTCAGTGGCAGGTCAAACACAACCCTACTGGAGTCCAGATCCAGACTCTGGACCCTCTGACCTGGACAGAATATTATGGGATGAAAAGAAAGGGTTCCTCTGGGAAGTCCTGCAATTCACTTTCAACCTAGCTGTCCACTTGCTTTGTGATCCCCCAGAAACCATTTCATTCTGTCTTTCTCATCTGAAATGTGAGAAGGACCAATATGAAATCTCTCGGGTTTGATAGGATGGGCAGTGGGCTTCTGACAGTGCTCACAGATGGAGATTCTAAATCAGCAAAGCCTTGTGGGACACTCATGGGATCTAGAAGCAAAAATATGCAGCAAACACTGTGTCTGTCCATATTCTTACGTCCCTGGAACTTCAGAGTTGTCCAGTACTGAGCTCGTCACCCACCCAAATGTCCTGCTAGTCATCCCCAAGTGAGTGGTAGGCACATGACCCCTCACCCAATTGCCCAACTCAAAAACCTGGCCTCCCTCCTTAACTCTTCCTTCAACCTCCACCCTCATCCAGTCACAAACCTGTCAATTCTACTTCTTATCTACTCGCTCTATTCATTTCTTTTATCTTCAGTATCATCTCTTAGTCCAGGCAACCGTGAATTTCACCTGAATCACTGTACCAGCCCTTCTGACACCTTCTTTGTTATCAGCTCCTTCCAGTCCATTCTACATATTTGAGTCTGAGGCGCCTCATAAAACATAAGTTCTCAGCTTAAATCTTTCTGTGGGTCCAGGGATTTAGCTCAGTGGTTCTAGCAATTGCCTTTCACTTGCAAGTGCAAGGGCCCGAGTTTGATCCCCAGTAACCATGTATAACAATGCTGGACATGGTGGCTCATGCCCATAATCCCAGCACTCAAGAGGCAGAGGCAGGGGGATTGCTGAGTTCGAGGCTGAGTTCAGGACCAACCTGAACAACAAATCAAGACCCTGTCTCAAAAAAAAAAAAAATCCTTCTGTGGCTTCCATCATAATGAAGCCCAAACTCATTTCCAAGTTCCGTGTACTCAAGTTCTATTCTTTTCTCTTGTCACTGCCTTTCATGCTCTGCCTTCGAAAGAAGAAAATGTAGCTTATTTGCCAAGGAGTTCCCAAAGCTGTGCACATATACATGCTGTTTAGTCAGTGAGTGAGTGGATATAAGAATCCAAGGACTCATCACTTACTGACTGTGTGTCTCTTTACCAGAATGGCCCTTGCTTTCTCTGCTTATAAATGCCTGTCCTCCTGGGCTGTTGGGAGGGCAAACAAGGTAAGTGATACAAACAAACTTTCTAGCCCATAAAAATATAATCTAAATATTAGTAGCCATGTACCTTCCCTGTGCGTTAGTTTCCTGGCTCAGTACCTAGCATACAACCTCAAAGCATTAGCTAAGTGAGTTAACAGTGTGAACCTTTGACTGATGAACTTGATTCATTTGCAAGAGCTGGTTGTAACTCAAGTTGGTCAATTATCTTCAAACCCTCTCCTGTACCCAGGCAAATCTCAGTGTCCTTAGACATTGGCCCAGTATTTCTCAACCCAGCCCCAGAACTCTTTAAGGGTTAAAACTCTATGCGAGACCATCTGAAAGAGCAAGCAGCTGGCATTCAGGTCATAAACCAAGACTTTGGTTGTAAGTTAAAATTAAAATTCCAGTTGTAACCCAAATTGTTCCTATGTCAGTCTGGTTATGACTCGAGGGCCCAATGTACATGTAACATGGTACATGGCATATTGTGTTTATTTAACAAGTGTATAACGACAGTGATGGCTGATCTTTCATAACCAGCTGAAATGCCAGGTCTGGTGGAGATCTGTTCATTGTGAATACACTTTTGGTCAACAGTCTTTTGAATAAGGTCTTGGGGGAAGGTCTTGTTGGGACCATCAATGAGGGTAGCCCATCTTCCCCTAGAGAGCAGAGTAAGCCCACAAGCAAAAATCGACCAACTGGATTCGCTCTTTCCTAGAACTTAGAGTCTTGAGTGGGAGAAAGAAGATAACATTCAAGTGTTCACACATCCTTGTACAGACGCCTGAATTTGACTGTGGGAAGATTCTCCAACCTGCAAACTCCTGGAGCCTCCTAGCCTCCACCTTCACAAGCCCTTCCCCCTCCCTCCTGGAGCTTCCCTTTGGCCTCCCTTGAACTCCCCTTTGCCCATGTGAACCAGTGACCATTTCTGTGGCTGGTCAAGACACAACTGCCCATCAGTATCACACTGTGGACCTCTCCCAGGCACTTCCCCTCCCCCACCTCAGCCTTCTCCAAAAAGGAAGGGACTTGACTAAACTGTTCATCCCCAACACTAGCCAGTCAGTAGAAGCACCTGAGCCAGCCAGGTGTGGGTGACATATGCCTGTAATCCCAGCACTGGGGAGGCTGAGGCAGAAGAATCACCATGAATTTGATGCTGATCTGGCTACATAGTGAGTTCAAGCCCAGCCTGAACTAAAATAATGAGACCCTGACTCAAAAAAAAAAAAATTCACTGAAGCTCACCTTAACCCCACCAAAGCTAGACTTTCCAGGGGTAGGAGCCTCAGATCCAGTGTTTCCACAGCCCCTCCACAAGCACTCTAAGACAGCCAGTTGAGAAGCACTGGTTTAAACAACTTTCACTCTGAGGCCCCTTCTCACACCAGAGGGCAGAGTCCTCAGTGCCTCGTGATGTCTGCTTCCTAGAAATCCAGTTCTCATTGGTCCCCCACCTGGAAACTTCCAGTAGCTCTGCAGCACCCTAGAATAAACCCAGTGGTGCTTGGTGTCCCTGTGTGATGTGGCTCCTGTGCTCACTCATGCTGAGACAATGCTGTCCAGAAAGCTCCCTGTCCTGAGAGGCTGGTTCCTTCTTACAACAGAAATTTCTACGCAAATGCTCCCTCCTCCAGGGACCCCTTATAAGCACCAAGTTGAAAGTGATGGCTCTCCACCTCCACCTCCACCTCCACCTCCCACGTGACCAGCCTGATGCCTTGTCTTTTCCTTCTCTGCAAAGACCTCTGTCGGACACGATCCTGACATTCCCCATTGTCAGTGTGTCCCCGTTGGAATATAAGTTCCATAAGATCAGGGATGGTGTTTATTCACTTTGGGGCGAGCTCAGAACAGGACCACAATAATAAATTTGTTCAGGGTTTGTACTTTCCAGGGACCCTAAACAATGACCACGAGACAGACCAAGCTTTGATTTTCACTCTTCTCTCCAGAGATAAGTGTTTCTGAAGCTGCTTCCTGAGTAGCAGCTGGACACCCTTGACTTCAACTTCAGCCAATGGCCTGGTGTCTGCCATTCCCAGGGGGCTCTGCCCAGTGTGTAGCCAGCCTCTCCGAGGAGCTCACCCCACACACACACATACACCACATCCCAGCTATTAGTCTTGGCTCAGGTTCTCCCCTGAGAAACCTTGCCAATGTCCTTGGTTGGTTTTTCACCCTTCAGGATCACAGCCAGGAAATAACTCCAGAGGGTGAGATCTCAGAACACCATAATGGCCTCTCCCCTCATCAGTCATTTCCTACAAAAACTCTGCTTTAACTTCCCCATCATCACAGCACCTGCCCTAAATCCCAAAGCCTTAAAACATGGCACTTGAGCACTATTCCAAGACTTCAAAAGGTATGGGTGCTGGGTCGGAGATTTAGCTCAGTGGTTCTGGCACCTGCCTTGCAAGCACAAGGTCCTGGGTTTGATCCCCGGTAACCACATACAACTAAAGCTAGGCATAGTGACTCACACCCACCAGCAATCAGTAGTACCACATTCCACAATGCCAGGCTTGGTGGCTCCTGCCTGTCATTCCAGCACTCAGGATCAGAGGCAGGAGGATTGCTGAGTTCAAGGCCAAATTCAGGACCAGCCTAAACTACAAAGCGAGACCCTTTAGAAAAAAAAAAAAAAAGGCACGGGGTAATTCCTAGCTTTAATTTAGAGATCTTATCAAAATAAAGCTTGTAAGTTCCACTTATGAGCAATATGAATCCTAAGGACTCACCATCAGAACACGTTTCTGAAGACGACTTCTTAAAGCTAAGTGCAGGAGCTACCCCTAGATTCTTCATGGAAGTGAAGAGGGAAAATGAAATTACAGGAAAGGGAAGGGCAAGGATGAGCTAACAAAAATAGTGACCTCCTTTGGCACTTCAGATGTCTAGGTCTATTTCTTCCCCTTTAAAATAATCATTCTAACATTCAATAAAAATTGAATGAGTAACTATTATATAGCAGGCATTGCCTGGACACCCAGAATACATCACTGATGGGAAGGATTCCTGCCCATGTGGACCTTGTCTTCTAGTGGGTAAAGACAGACATTTAAACCATGCATATAATAAGTTGGCAAAAAAGCTAACACAACTCACAAATAAATTTATTCATATATGTTACAGAACATATGTGTCATGCATGATGGAAGAGATGATTGGAAAATACAGTGAATGTTCAGATTTTAGAAACACACTATGATAAAAGATTGCCGAGAACAATGGGATACGTGTGCTCAAAGTGAGGGAAGTACTTGGAGTACTTTAAGAGGGATTCATGGAAGTGTGTCTTTTACCACAGAAAATTTTTAATCATCCCTCATATGAAATACATAGTCTTACAACATTCTATGTATTAGAAGACAAAACATGCCACCATAAAAGGAAAGGTGAAGGAGATTGTGGACTTTTGTCCCTTGATGAGGTAGGATGCCACAGGGGCCAGCCAACAGCATGAGTTCAAGGTTGAACTGGACTGAAGGTTTGGCTCCACCACCCACTGGCCACATGACTTTGCATATGAAGATCCACCTCAATAGAGCCTTAATACTTTCAGAATTAAGTGCAATGATTATACACATTCTTTTGCACACAAGTAGAACTCAAGAAAATTATAATTATTGAGCCTTGCTCTTGTCTCTTAGAGTTTACTTACATTTTCCTTGGTCTTGTTTCTTCACCCTTATTGATATTTTAACATTGTTTTATGCTTTCCAGAGCTTCTCTGGTAAGCTACCTCAATTCCTCTGTGGATTGAGGTGGGCTATAAATAAGTCAAAAGATAAATAAAAGTCTGGACAGAAGAACATTTTCACCCAAGGAAAACATTTCATTACTAACCCAGTGGGTTGCCAGTGAGGCCAAAAGCAAGAAATATTGACTCTTAATTCTTGAGAGTCCATCAAAAACCACCAGCACAACAGTCTGGTTTCTCAGACCATCTTCCTCTCTCCTCCTTCTCTTTCCCAAATCTCTCTTCCTCCCACCAACAGAGGGTAAGTGAGTCATATAAAATGACTCAAAAAGCTTCCTAAACCCTTCTGACCATAAGAGTACGCCACTGCCTGGGCCTCACCCAACTCTCTTGCTCTGCTGGAAAGAAGAAAAGAAATTCCAGGGCTCACTTTCCATGAGGAGGGGGAAAGGCAGGCGTCCTAGCCCACCCAACAGTCAGGCAAAGACCAGGCTCTCATTGCTGCCCTTAGTGAGTCAGCTCTGAGGTGACAGCTAAGTCTTTTACCTCTCTGGGTCTCTCTAAGCCAGGTTGGTCACAACAGATTTACAAAACTTTTAATAAGTTCTCGACTTTTCTCTCTCAGCTGCACTGAAGGGTGACTGTTCAGTGAGCTGTGGGAATCAGAAATTCCTCAGTAAGAAGGCAGACAGGGGCCCCGCGGGATTTAGCTCAGTGGTTCTGGCACCTGCCTTACAAGTGCTGATACCCAGTAACTACATACAACAGTGCTAGGGCGTGGAGACTCACGCCCACCAGCAATCAGAACCACATACCACAGTACCCGGCATGGTGCTCACGCCTGTAATCCCAGCACTCGGGTGGCAGATGCAGGATTGCTGTGAGTTCAAGGCTGAGCTCGGGGCCAGCCTGAACTACAAAAGCGAGACCCTGTCAGAAGGAAAAGAAAAGAAGCAGACGGTAGAAAGAGGGTGAGAAGATGAACTGAGGTACAGCTCTACTTAATAGAAACTCACTACAAAAAGCAAAGAGAACAATAATTTGGGGACCGTGGAAATGAAACCCCAGAATCTTGGAGATACATCCTCAGGGTTTGGGGTGGGTTTTTTTGGTTTTTGTTTTTGTTTCTGTTTTCTTTTGAGACAAGGTCAAGGTCTTGTTAAGTCTAACTTGCCCAAGTGGGCCTCCAATATGCTGTGATCTTCCAGCCTCAGCCTCCTCAGGTGCTAGGATTCCAGGCAGGCTGCCTGGTGAAGGAACTGGGATTCACACTGGACCCTGAAAGTTAGACAATACGCGAGGATGAGGACTTCCGGGCAGAAAGCACCGCGCAGTAACAGGACAAGGCCATGGCGTGGCTGCCGCGTTGGCGATGTCCAGCGGGCTGGCACATAGGAGGCGCAGCAGAAGGAAGTGAGGTTGGAGAACGAAAAGGGAGACTGTGAAGGGCCATGGTGGGGCGGCTAGCTCTCACTCGGATCCAGTGAAGAGCAGAGAGCTGCTGCAGGATTTCCAGCGAAGAAACACTGTTACGTGGCTGACAGTGTGAAAGCTCTTTCCGCTCTGCTGTGGTGTAGAGAATCAACCGCACAGGCCAAGAGGAGACCCTGGAAAAAAGGCTACTGCGGAAATCCAGGCTAATAAGCCGCGTGGCTTTTCTTCCCGGTTCCCCACACCAAAATGGGGCGTTAAGACCTTCGCCCCGAGGGCGGCTCCGTGTCTCAAAAATCTGCCATCGAGACACTACCCGGAACCTGGGAGTAGCGAGTAGCGGGGTGCTCGACTGGCCGGTGTGGGGTTGGGGCGCACAGGCAGCTCTTCGAACCTCTGGGCCCCTGGTGCCCACAGAAAACTCAAACTGGGGCGCGCCCCGCGATGCGCGTCAGGAGGGCCGCAACGGGCGGGGGAAAGGGGGCCCACTGGCTCTCGCGCCCCAGAGAGCGGACAGGGAGGGGCGGGAAGACGGACGCTCCTCCGAGCGCGGAACGGCGCTGGGCACCCCGCCCGGGCGCTGCCGCGTGCGCCGGAGCCCGCGTCGCAGCTCAGCGCCACAGCTGGCAGGCGGCAGCACCCCTCCGCACCCACCCCCAACTCGGACCCCTTTGTCTCTCTGGCCTCTACCCCGATCTGTCTGCCTGTCTGTCCTGATCCAGGTTGGGGCGCTGGGCCGTGCTGGAGTCCCTCCGGCGGTCGCCGTAGCCGCGCAGCCGCGACCCAGGACTCCCTGAAGGAGAAAATCATGAATGAAACAGACGCTGCGCTCCGACTCCCCCGCCCCGCGGGTCCAGGCCACCTTGATAAAGGGCGGCGCCTGCGGGGACCCCTCTCCGGGCTGCGGGCGGGGAAGCCTGCCGGGGGCCCCCGAGGCCGCAGGTCTGCGCCCGGCTCCCTCGGGCTCCGGGCCCGGCCGGCCGCCCCCGCCCCCGCCCTGCGGAGCCCAGCGCAGTTCCCGCGGGCGGGGCGGAGCCGGGGCTGGGGGAGCCGAGCCGACCCCGAGGCTGCGCCGGCGACTCGGCAGCCGAGGCGCGCTCGGCGGGGCGATCTGCGAGGGAGCGCGCACGGAGCGCGGGCTTGAGCGCCGGGCGGACCGACGGACGGACGGACGCCCCCGCACACGCAGACGCACGGAGCTCGGCGCGGCCCCCGTCACACTCGGGGACACACGCAGGCACACGCACCCTCGCGCGCGCACGGCTCCCGCCACCCTGCCCGCCCGCTCGCCGGCGCCCGGAGCCCGCTCTGGCCGGTAAGTGCGGCGCCCCTGTCGGCGCCTTTGTGTGCCGAGCCGGAAGGCTGAGGGCGCGGGGTCCCTCCGGGGGAGTCCGCGAAACGGAGACCTCCGCCATCCCCGAGGACCGGGGAACCGGCGCCCGCCCCCGCCACGCCCCCCATGGGGCTCCCGGCGCCCCCGGACTGGGGGAGGGGCTCCCTGCAGGGGAGGGGGCTTGGCGCGGGGAGGGAGCGGCAGCCACTCCCCACGAAGCTCTGGCGCGGTTTGGGGAGGTATGAGGACATCGGTCCAGTCTGAGCCTCTGCGAGCGAGCGAGGCTGGTGCGCGGCTGCTGGCTGCATCTTCCCTCCAGAGTCGGAACCCCGGAGGGAGGCCGGATCGCCGTTAGTCTGCTGGCTTCTAAACCCAGCTTCCCCACGCTTCGCCTTCCCCGACCCTTCAGCCTTAGTCACCCGCGTCCCACCCACCCCCAAAATAAAAGCCCAGCGCGTTCCCCTCCCCCGGCATATTGCATTTTCCTGGATGCGGCCCAGGATCCTGCAAAACCCAGGAACTGCCCAGTCAGTGCTTTGGGGGCTTCCCTTATCCAGAATCACTATCCTAAAGGGTCCGGACTGGAGGAATGTGGTAAGTCATTTAACCCCTTCATTTTATACATGGGGAAACTGAGGCCCAGGGAGGTGGCTCCACCAAGGTCACCTGAGTTAGTGGGAAAATCTCCATTAGAATCCGGGATCCCTGGCTGGCATATTCCTTTTCCTCCCTCCACAAGTAGGCCCTGTCCCCAGTGAAGCCTCAGACCTGAAAACTCACCTGAGTGTTCCATGGATCCCTCCAGCCCTGCCCCCACTTGTAGCGGCAGGTGCCATTCTTTGCTGTCATCTTACTGTGTGATAAAAGAAGACTGGCCTTTCATTTGCTTCATCCAACCTGAAAAGGGAGCTCTGTTTTGCAAACACAGGTTTGGGGTTCAGCTTGGGAGATCGGGGCACCCCTGGACCAGAGGTCAGATACCAGGGTGTTAGTCCAAGCCTTTCTAGGAGCCAGCGAGTCCCAGTTGAAGCAGGTGACGTGGCTTTCAAGGACTCATCCTCCTTGCCCACTTTGACCTGACTGCATACCCCCACTCACCCCTTTCAGGGCCCAGCAGGCCCTTTCAGCTCCAACCAGGCCTCTTTCATCGTCCCTTTGTGGAGGTCCCCGGGCCCCTGAGGTCAGGCTTCCTCCTCTTCCTCCCGAGTGTGTGTCATATGTGGCCTCGGTACTGCAGGCAGAGCTCCAGGGCGAGCTTGAGTTACAGCCACACCAGGCTTGGTGGTGTCTCCCCTCGGGACCCCCTCCCTCAAGGGCAGCCAGATGTCCCCAGAGCTGAGACTGATGCCTGGTGCGGAGAGGGTGCCCCAGAGGTGGGTCGAGGGACTGCAAGCCCAGCAGGAGACCAAATAGGTGCAGTGGGCCATCGGTCATCTTCGAAGAGACCATAGAGGGGACAGTTGGCGAGGACAGTGCTCCATCTCTAGGGGCCTGAGCTCTGTCCCAGGCGTCTCTTTCTTGGAGATGAGTAGCTCAGCATGGAGCACAGCAAGAGTGGCCAAGTAGCATCACTCCAGGGGCCGCTGACATTGTAGGCCACGTTGATGGTACTGTCCTCTGGGAGGTGCCACTTACATACCCTTCATAACTGATGACCCTGGGATTGACCTTTCTGGGTCTTCTGCCAGGCCTAGGCTCCTCCTCACTGGCTGTACGATTTCAGTAAATACTCATTACTTCTCTGTAATCTTAGTTTCTCCATCAGAAAAATTAGATTATGGAGTTGGAGATTTTCAGGTCTGAACTGTTTATTGGGGGAAAGCAGCAGGGAAAAGCACATGTTTATATAACTGTCATGGGCCTGGTTTCCTCTCCTTTTACCCTGTGGGAATAATTCCAGACTTAAAGACGTAACATATGCAGGGTACTGAGCACAGTACCTGGGGCTTAGAAAAAACTGGGAACTGGTAGCTCTTAGTACCATTAGGGCCTAGTATTATGCATCTACCCTCCACTTCTCCCTTGTTCAGATTATGCAAGGATGTGGGATTTTAGGTCCTCAAAGTCCTCCCGTCTCAAAGCAGTTCCTCTCTCAGTAACACACTCCTGGATCTGTTGCTCAGACAGTGTAAGACATCCATGAAACCTGCAGATACTTGGTCCCTTAGCATGAATGACCTTAAAAATCTTATACAGCATCAACACCCAAGAAACAGAAGTGTCATGAGCAACGGGCAGACAGGAGTGAGGATTCTGGGAAGGAGTTGGTTGCCACTGGAGTGAAAGGGATAGAAGAGGATTCATAGAAAGGAAGGCTAAGTAGGAGGGCGGAGGCAGTTGTTGGGGCGTTGAGTGCAAAACTAAAGAGCTGGCCTTTAGATTCTGTGTAGGGGAAAGACAGCCACACTTGCCATTAGAAAACTCAGTCTGGCTGCCCAGGTGGAGCCCAGGGTGGAAGAAAAGAGCTTGCTAGCAGGCAGCCAAGGAGAAAGCCAAGGTAGTGGTCTAGGTGAGATATAATGAAGGTCTACCCTGGGGTGGGTAAGAGTGGGGTAGAAAAAGGAGTTGATGCAACTCCTTCCAAATCCAGCACCTAACTGGAAGTAGACACTGGAGGGGGAGGAAGGAACAGGCCCTGACAAGGCTGTGAGGCTGAATGCCTGATGTTGCCATTCACAGAAAGAGCCCAACAGAAGCGAGGGGGCGGAGCCAAGCGCTCCATATTGTCAGGCCTCAGTTCATTCATTCGTCCATTCGTTCATTCTCCATTTACATATAAATATCCATCGTGGGCCAAGTTGTTGCAGGCTCTGGGGATGCATTGCTGGAAAAGATTAACTTCCTGCTTAAGCTCTACCAGGAAAGACAGAAAACAAACCCTAAGCAAAGATAAGATAGTTTGAGTGATGAGTGGGGCCCTGGAGAAGAATAAAGCAGAACGAGGGGTGACTGAGAGCAGGGGTGGAGAAAGATTTGCCTTTAGACAGAATCGGCTCTCAGGAAGTGACATCAGAGAGCCCTGGAGGAAGGGAAGAAACTCGAGGGTATAGTTGTCCAAGAAGAAACCACAAATGCAAAGGCCCTGGGGTGAGAATCACCCTGAAGGTTTCAGGGAAACTCAGGTGTGTCTGAAAGAGACACAGTGGAGAAGAATGGCAGGAGAAGGGTGGGGGAGGGGCTGGGCTTCTAGGCCCAGAGTGAGATGCTGCGCTGTATTCATAGTCCAGAGAGCCGGAGCCCCAGTCTCCTGTGTGTTTAGTGCTTCGCAGAGCAGCCCTGACTCATCAGTGAAGAGCTGTTGAATGAATGGATGGATAATGTGGAACTGATCATATATGGACAAGACTTCATTTCTTAGACTAATATGAAGCAATATTACGCTAATGCAGTCATAGCAGTCTGAGGTACAACCACAACGATAACGTGTGGAGGACTCCAATGTCCATGTTGTCATTTGAGGGAAAATTCGGAGTCTTATCTACATATTATTTCAGTATGGTTTGATATTATAAGCACTGCCGTTGACTGATACATGGTAAAACATATCTGAAGCTGAACATGACTGAAGAGCAATCAAAATGGTGACATTTGGGGTCTTGCTTTCTTCTTCCCCGAACCGATGCACATCCACCTGGCTTCTTTGCATATTTTCCCTTAACTCATGCACTCTTGGCCATTGTATGGACATTTTAAAGAAACTCACCTGTGACAGTCCAGAATGTAGCTAATTGTGTATTTATCTGCGTTAAGATGAAGAGGGGATGTGTAGACATATCAGATTAAGTGGCACCCCGTGTGAAAAACGTAACCAATTCACCAGGAAATACGTGTGTATCCACACTCTTGTCACTGCAGATCAGGAAAGGCAGCTGTCTAGAAGTGTCCATGCTTTGTCTTTAATTTATGAAGGGTCAGTGTCTTCCCACTTCCCAAACTCAGCTCCCTGTCTCTGAGGTAGAGGATCTGTTTCTAGGGCCCCTGAGTGCCTCTGTTCTTTCAGCCTGTACCACCTGTGGCCCTCATTACTGTCTTTAAAAAAGATAGTGCCCCAGTGAGGCTGTGGCACCGTGGCTCTCGGATGACGTGGTGGACCTGAGGTCAGCTGGTGGTCTTGCTGAGGAGATGGGATGTTCCCGTCAGCAGCAGCAGCCAGGAACTAGGTGAGACTTTCCAAAGGCCACGTTGATCTGTGTAGAGTCATAGGATATCCGGAGGTTTCCCTCCTCTGGAAACTGGAAACTGAGGTCATCCTCAGAAAGGGAAGAAACTAAAAGCTTTTCATTTTTAAACAATGCTGTTACCAAATGGTGTGTTACAGAAAATAAGATCTCTCTCATTTTTCCCCATCCCTCCATCCTGAGGGACGGAGGGATCTCGGCCTCCGTCATCTGCAAAGCTCAGAATTTTCCAGACTCTTGGACTAAAGAAAATCTTTTCTGTCTGAGCTGATGTCATCTGGCACCAAAGTCATTTCCTGTACCCCTTTGGAGCAACTATGACTCAGTTTTCCACACCTAGGATACAGCGTGCTGGGCTGAGGGGTAATCTACTTGAGCTCCATCCAGAGGTCCCACATGTGCAGATGCAGAAGTGGTGGCGTCCCTAACTTCAGGCTAATTAGAGGGTCAGTCATCCATACCCCAAATCTCTCGGGTACCATGATAGTAAAGACAAGACCCTAAATTGTCCCCCCTCTCTGTGGTGAGGCACTTAGTTGCAGCTGGAAATACCAGGTCTCAACATGTTTTTTAAGAGTCAACATAAAATGCCCTCCAGCCTCCGTCCATCTCACTGGAAGCCACTCAAGGAATTCAGTACTGATATTAGGTAGCATGTGGCTATTTAGAGTCAGCTTCAGATTTTTTTTTTTTTTTTTGAGACAGGGTCTCGCTTTGTAGTTCATGTTGGCCCTGAGCTCACTATGTGTCCCAGGCCAGCCTCGAACTCACAGCAATCCTGCCTCTGCCTCCCGAGTGCTGGGACGGCAGGCGTGAGTCACCACACCCAGTATTGTGGTGTGTGGTAACTGGAGATCAACCTTAGGACCTTGCGTTTGCCAGGCAGATGCCGGAACCACTGAGCTAAATCCCTGGCCCACCTTCAGATTTTTATAAAGCCAACTGTATACATTTCATCATCTGCCAAGTATACTACTCAGCATTGAAAATAACACAACCTTACTCCAAGCTACAGAACAAGTGTGAAATTAACCATGATCTTCTATGTCCCATTTTGATTTTTCCAAAGACCTGTTTTATAATCATTGAAATCAGCCCACAAGGAGGAGTATTACATCCTACATTTTCACTTAACTTTTTATCATAACTTTTACATTCATATATTATCATCATCTCTTTTTTTGGTGGTTTTGTCTCAGGGTCATCACTGAGCCTCTCCAAGAACTTAGCTTTTCCATCTCCTTTCCAAAGCATCTATTTTAAGCATCCTCAAAAGGACATAGCAAGAACGAGAATAGGGAAGAAGGTACAAGGAAAAGTATGTATGGAGTAGAGTAGATGTGACTGATTTCATGGTATGAATAGTGTGGGTCGAGGGCCTGGGGCTGGAGGAGAACAGGAAGCCTCATGGCCAGAGCCTGGAGAAAGTGGAGATGGAGTTGCACAGTGACAAGAGGCCAGGCTCACAGGGCAGGTCACGAGTGTCTGTGTAAACCCTGTTCTCAGTTCTTTTGGTTATATCTCCCTAGCAGTGGAATCGCTGGATCACATGGTAATTCTGTTTAACATTTTGAGGAGCAATGAGGTGGTTTTTTTAAAAAGGACGTTTGTTGGTCCTGTATTAAAAAGACCTCCAGTAAAGACTTAGGAGTGAAGGGTCCAACACGAAACCATTACTTTGCTTTAAAATGAATAAATGTTGTGTTAGCAGCTCTGCATAGCCTGGAAAGCATTAGGAGGAAAGGCAGAACAGAATACAAATGAGTCCAGTCTCCATTTCTGAAAAATGATTGTGATCTAGAAGCATTGTGGGTGGAAAACGAAAGCTCTCACGAGAGATCTTAATGGGTGGAATTCATTCATGCATGCAGGTATTTACTTCACGTGGCCTCAGAGGAGACACAGGAGCATCAGCTGTCTACAGGATGGGGGGTCCTGCCCTCGGGGAGTTCACAGACACCCAGAGGTGCCAGAAGAGCAGCCTGGCAACAGTGCTCGGGGTTGACATGTGTTCTGATAACGACAGGCACTGGCTTCTCCTGAGTACTTACTACGTGATCTCGATGTTCTTCGCAGTCGAGGGTATTTTTATTATCTCAGTTGGCAAGTGAGGAAGTGGGCTCCGAGTAAGGAACATGCCAGGAACACACAGCAAGTTAATAGAGCCGGAAATCAGAGCATGGGGATAGAGTGACATACAGGTCACTCCCCCCCAGGGGGGAAGTCAGAGGATGCTTCCTGACGGAAGAGGTCGTGGTGCCCTATGGCCTAGAATTTCAAAGCATGACCTTCCATCACAGGAGCAGCAGCCACACTGCTTCTGGTGATGCCAAGCTCCTTGGAAGCCCAACCTCGCTGAGACTCTATCTTAGAGAAAAATAGCCACCTGTAGCTGGGTGCTTCTGAGGGTGGTCAGGATCAGGTGTTTCCCTTTCTTGCTGATGTCTGCTGCTGCTTCTCCCCCATTAAAGGCCTCCTTACAGCATTTGTGGTGTGGGGGACACCTGAGAGGACTCAGATTCAACTAAAGACAGGCCAGAAAATGGCTCTCTACCTTCTGTGCCATGTCACCGATCAGCCCAAGCTCTCTCTTCTCTAAACCCAGATGTAGCCAGTTTCTCTTTGCACTTGAAGTCCTTCCAAGGCTCTGCGTGGCCTCCAGGAGTGATTTTCCACAGGACTCTACCGGCCTTCCTTTGGAGAGTCCTCCGCTCTTTAAGTATCCTTTGTCTATCATGTGTACTTGTGCCAGTCACTGTGAGAACCTAAGTGCACATGTATAATCCTAACATCTGTTTTATTAGTAATCAGGTGTACAGATGTGAAGTGGTCCCTTCAGTGAGTTGAGACAGTCACAGAACTTGTATAACTACCACCAAGATCAAGACAGAGCTTTCCTCTCACCCCCTCAAGTTCAGAGGTAACAGTTACTCCTGTTCCTACACTCATGAGTGGGTTTTCTCTGTCCTTGGCTTTAATAGAAATAGTCACAGAGTCTGTGTTCCTCCGTGTCGTAAGGTAGTCTTGGAGATCCATGTATGTGACGGTACACACACCTGCACACACATGCATGCATGCACACAGCCTGTAAAGACATACACAGGCTTCTGAACTGGCATTTCCATCTCTCGGAGAAAAACATGGCCTCTGAGTTAAAATCAGTGTGTTGGCCTAGTGCACAGAGCCCTCCGCGGGGTGAGGAGTTGTTCCCCTGCCCACCTCCAGCTGCACTGAGGTGCACCCTTGCCGCCCCTCTCCAGGCTTCGCCTCTGTGGTGTGCCCTGCTGGACAGCGCCCCAACCGTCTGGGGCCCCGCTTGACCCTCCATCTCTTGCGCACAGATTCCCGTTCCCCGCTGAGGCACTCTCCTGAGACTGCTTCAGTTTACACTTAACACCGACTCTACTCAGTGGAGCAGAAGCTGACAGCTGGCAGGGACTGGTTTCAGTTCCGTACCCAGCACAGAGCCTGATAGCAAACACATGGACATAAGACTGCACAGAGAAAAGGCCAGATGTTGAGTCCAGGGGTTCCACACTGGGGGACAATTCTTAGTCTTCAAGCGTGAGCCATCATCTTGTGACTCTTGCATGAGTCTCATACAGATGCCCTTTCCTCCTCTCTCACCCCTTTCCACTCATCTCATCTTCCCTTTTCTCCTAGTCACACCTTCCCCGCACCCTTTCAAATCTGGGTGTCCAGGAAAGCACTGGAAGTACATTTCCTCGACTTCCCGCTAACCTCGGCGCTGGGTGCCTGTTGTGGGGATGCAGGAGAAGCCCTGGCCTTACCTTTCTCAGCCTGGGCAGCTTTCAGAAACCAGCTATGGACGGGAAGGCCGGGAGCAGCCTGGACGGGTGCAGCCCGTCCCCAGTCCCGCATCACCAAGCGCTGGGGGAAGGACTCAGTGAGGATGCCATGCGGTACACTCATTAAAGCCATGAGCTGAGGTGGCCTTGGAAGGGCAAGAGGCCACAGCTTGGAAGGGAGGAGCAGAGAGAACAAGAGAAAGCATGAGAAGCAGGACTGAGTGTCGCTAGGGCTGGCGATCTTATGGCGGAGGAGGATCTGGGAAATCGGGTTCTTTATACTTCCTTCCTGAGGGTTTAGTCTGGCTCCAGGGCCCCTGCAACAGCCCGGAGCTCTCCGAGGGGAGAGGAGTCAGTAGTGCTGGGAGGCCTTTCTCACCCTCCAGCTACTCTTCTGTTCTCGTCAGCTCCAGGGACGACTGGCAGAGCCTGAGGAAATAGGAAACAGACCTTTGTAGCTGTTGGCACCGCCTGGTACAAAGAGTAGGAGTGTCTCCCATGCCAAGATGACTTGAAAAGAGACCGGAAGTGAAGCTTTGAACCTGGTCAGCAGGAAGAGCGCAGAGCTTTTCTGCCTCAGGATTGCCTGGCACTTGCTTTGCGTCACTCGTGTCCCCATCCTCCCCACAGTCCTGCAGCTCTCTTTGTGTCCACGTTACAGGGGAGGAAACTAAGGCTTGGAGAGGTTAGGACCCTGGCCCAGGCCCCCAGGTGGGAGAGAGCAGCATTAACCAGCTCTCTCTGCCTTTTTCCACCTCAGCATGGTCAGCTCAGCCTGGCACGTCTGACTGAACCTGTAATTGAGGACTGTCCTGTCTCCTCCACTGGCTTCTTGAGGAGGACCGGAATGAGCGCTAACCTGCTCTACTGTCGAACCCTAGCCCTCAGTGCTCTTCCGCTCCTCTGTAGTGGGATAATGCTGTTGCCTTCATGGGCTGTCACAAGGATGTCAGGAAGCAAGGCACTGGAAATCACGTGGCACATCAGTAGATATTCAACTTCTACTTACCAAATTTGAATTCAGGAGATCAAACCCTTGTCAACCTCAATTCCTGACCCCACAGGGATTTTTTTTCCCTAGTTCATGCTGTTCTCTCTCCTAGCAAAAGACTCTCCGATCCAGCTGATATTTCCCAACCCAGGCTCCCTTAAGCTCTGCTACAGACTCACTTTGACTCCTTCACCAAACCCTGAGTTGCCATCATCCTTGGGTGAATGGAGTATGGCAGGAGCTAGGGCCCCTTAGGTGCAGGTGGGAGCAGACCCTGCCCTGTGTGCCAGCTGTGCCCTGTCTACATGGATTCAAGCCCTGTAACAAGAAGTTCTTTTTTTTTTTTTTTAAGGTTTTTTGAGACAGGGTCTCGCTTTGTGGTTCAAGCTGGCCCTGAGCTCAGCCTCCAACTCACATCACAGCAATCCTCCTGCCTCTGCCTCCTGAGTGCTGGGATTACAGGCATGAGCCACCACGCCTGGCACTGTGGTATGTGGTACTGGTTGCTGCTGGGGTGAGTCTCCATGCCCAGTATTGTTATGTGGTTATCGGGGATCGAACCCGGGTCCTTGCACTTGCAAGACAGGCACCGGAACCACTGAGCTATATCCCCAGCCCGACAAGAAGTTCTGTAAGGGATGAGACGCAGAACAGGTGCCAGGAAGGATGGTGCTGGATGATGCAAAGCAAGGCACAGACAGCACTGGCTGTGCAGGCCAAGGCACAGCGTCCAAGAAGTCAACATGAACCAGAGGCAGTAGAAACCAGAAGCACTAATAATGTCTGCTCGTGTTGCACCCAACATGCCAAAGGGCTGAATTCATTTCCCAGAGGAGCTGTGAGAGCTGCAGGAGCAGCAAAGGCCTCCATCCTAGAAGGGAGGTCCTCTGCTGCCAGGGCACAGGGCACAAGGCCAGGTGCTAGGCTTGGGCTAGTATCAGAACCTCATGAGCAACACAGAGACGGAGTCAAAGCTCCTGAGGCACACATAACACTGTGTGCTATTGGCCAATGTTTACCTTGTACACCATATGCTATTGGCTAACACCTAGTACACTGTGTGTTACTGGCTAATACTTACCTAGCACACTGTATGCTACTGGCTAACACTTACCTAGTGGACTGTGTGCTATTGGCTAATAGCTACCATACTGTGCTGTATACTATGCTAACACTTACCTAGCATAGTATGGGCTGTGTGTTCTAAGATTTCTAGGCTTTTCTTCACACCGATATGATGAGATAGGTATTCGTCTTTATAGGCACAGCCAACTGAGCAAACTCGGCCTCCTCGCAGACTAGCAGCATCACCTGTCATATTCTTAGGTTGAAATCAGCCGTAGTTGGAACAATTATACCATAGAAATTGGCAAGTGCCACAAATCAGGGCTTTTTTTTTTTTTTTAAGAATGGCATTCTAAATCACAACACAAGATTCATCCTAGAATCTCCATGAACCTCATCTATGGGAAAGAAAGATCTATAATAACTAGGGAATAGGGAAAGTCTGACGTGAACTGATAACAGCTGATGTTTTTAGCTCGCTAGGGCCCTGTTCTAAGCATTTTACATGCATCTCATGTAAAAACCGTGTAAACCAAGCATAGTGGCCTTTAACTCCAGCACTCAAGAGGCTGAAGCAGGAGGACTGCTATGAGATTGAGACCATCATGAGTTACTTTATAAGTTCTAGGCCATCCTGAACTACACAGCAAGGCCCTATCTCAGAATCCAAAAGCAAAAACCTTTCTGTGAGAATCAAAATTCATTTAATCTTCATACTGCACACACAAGATTGTTCTCATTTCCCAGATAAAGAAACTAAGGCTAAAGAAAGCAACTACCCTGCCCAACATCAGAATCCCAGGAGGAGGGGCCTTATATTTACTTTTGTTGTAGTGTTTTGTTTGAGCGGCGGGGTTGGTACTGCGGAAGGAGCCTATGGCCTTCACACAGAACTACGTTCCCAGTCTTTTAAAAATTTTTGTTAATACGTGTTTACATTCTTCACGTAGAGTTTACATGTGCATACCATATTTTAATCCTTTTTTATCCCCTCTCCTTTTCTCTAGCTCTTGATCCTCTTCCCATTTAAGAAATATCTCACTGCTTCTTATTATCTATCTTTTATTCTGTTCTTTATTAGTAATTGGATCTCACAAAGTTGCCCAGGCTGTGCTCACACTTGTGGTGCTCCTCCCTCAGCCTCCCAAAGTGCCGGGATCTGAGGTGAGCACCCCCACCAGATTGCGGTTTTTAATAAGCCATTTGTAAGTGTACTTGTAAGCCCACTCTTCTTTTTTTTTTTTTTTTTTTTTGAGAAATAGTTTTGAACACCTGCCTGATGCCAGGGAACAGAGTAGGCATGGGAAACAGGAAGGGCCGAGTCGGAGGCACTAAGCCCAGAGCCCAGGCTCAGGGTTGAGGCCAACTGAATGTGAAGTATGATTCTCTCCGCGTGTGTGACCTTGAGCAAGTGACTCAGTCTTCCCCAGTCTGCAGACGAGTGCACGGAGGATGGTGACTGTGCTTCCCGGGTGCAATGAGAGACGGGTGATGTCATGCATGTGCCACGCTTGGCACGTGCCGCAGCACACAGCACCCGCCCCACCCAGGAAGCCGCAGTCATCACAGACACAGGTTGTGTCCAGGCTCGGTGTGCCAGGGACTCGGCGTCCATACACGGTTCCCCACGAGAGGTGAGAACCGGGACGGGAGTCGGGAGGGTCTTCGAGGAGGAGACGCGCCCAGGGTCTTTGGGACGGGTGGGAGTCTCCCAAGCAGGTGGGAGAAGGAGAGCTTTTCCAGGGGAGAGGAAAGTACATTCCCAGGGAAATGTGCGGATGGGAGCGAATAACCGAGAGGAAATAACAGAACACCCGCAGAAGAGGTGTGATCGCACCTTCACGTTTGTGATCGCCTGTTTTCTCCGTGTAAATTAAACTGTGTACCTGGTGGGGGAGGTACAAGGAGAAAGGACAGAATGGAAATGTTTGCAGAGGCGGAGAAAGTGCAGACGAGCTTCGAACCTCAGTGTCCTTCAGTTGTCCTTTGGGGTCCTACTCGCACCCAGTTCATGGTCAGATAAATCCACCCGGAGCATCGGGTCACTACAGTGAACGTGGTCACTGTTAGTAATGGGTTGGGCTCAACGCACCGCCCACACTGAAAGAGGCCTCCAACCTTAAACCAGCTCCCTGGAGGGAGGCCCCGTTTCCCCGGTGCTCTGAGCGCCCTCTGCTGGATTTACTGCCACACCACCAACTTCCTCCCTAAGCCTAACCACCCCAGAATGGAAGGCTGACCCGAGGAAAGACCATTAATTCGACTGCTTGCGTTTTCATTCAGTGCTGCTAAGATTCACATCGCAGGGAATGACTGGCCCAGGATCGCATGGTAGCCATGACCAGAGCCCAGAGTTGCCAAGTCCTTGGCCAGTGGTACCCTTGTCCCTGAACTGATGGAGCCAAAGGCCGCAGCATCACATGCCCCCCATCCAAGCTGGTGTCCTGGGTTTCTGCTTTAAGGGAGAAACCTTGGGTCACGTCCAGGATAGGATGCCGGTCACAGCTCCTAAGGGGACAGCAGGGAGCTCCTTCAGGGCCCTGGGCAGGGTGACAGTCACGGGAATCGCCCTCCTGCTCACCTACTATGAATCTGGCAGTCTCTTCACCCCTGGGACTTCACCCCTGGGACTGTCAAGTGGACCCGTCCCCACTACCCTGTCCTCTCATGAAGAGGGACAGCTGCCATCATGTACAGTCTTCCCGTCTGCAGAGCCTGCTTTTCACCAAGGCAGAAAGTCAGGGAGAGGTGAGGCATATGGGTAGTGGGGGCTGGTCTGCAGTTACTAACCCTGTGGCCTTGGGAAGGTGTCCACTGAATCGCCATTTGTCCTGTAGAAAGTGCAGGTGATGGTAGTACATCCCCCAAAGGCTCAACTATCTCAGTGTCTTGCACATGTGAGGCTCCATGGCTTCGTAGGAATGGACGTTGCCTCTGTATAGACCATTGCCCTTGGCAACCTCCTCAGATCAGGCAGGGCGCTATGGTGGCTGCTCCTGAATAAGAGGCCCCAAGATGGTGTCTGCCCACTTTGCAGCTTCTTTTTACCCTGTAAATGCTTCTTCCTGCTCCTTTCCTACCTTGTCAGCCTATCAGGAGAGAAAGAAGACGTGGACTTTGAAGGAAACTAATACTAGCCCAAGGAGACTAAAAGGATCGGAGAGCCTGAGCTGTTTACATGTGAGGTTCTGTAGCATGAGGACCTTCCGCGCCGAAGACTGAGTCAGGACACAATGCTGTGGTGTCAGCCTCAGTCCTGGCCCTCTGCCCAGGCCCACCCTGGCTTGGGGGCTGAAGCCAGCAGAGAACTTGTGCATCTCTCCTGTCCCCGTCGCATATAGGTGTCATCATCCATGTCTGACAGGTGAGAAGATTTCCAGGCCCAGAGTAAAGACGTTCTCCCAAGGCCCCTCAGCTTGACTAAAGCAGGTAGAAACTCTCCCCCTGGTTCCCTGAAGATTAAGCTGGAGCCTAAGGAGAGATGACCCAAGTGAAAGGCAGAGGACAGACTAAGCTTCATGGTTCCAGGGGCAATGGAGAAGCAATTGTAGTCTGAAAGGTAGAGTAGCTAGAGAGGTGACCCAGCGAGGGACTAGTGCCCGGGCAGCCCAGGCCGGGAGGCTCATCGCTTATCTGAATTGCCACGTCCACCTGCAGCTGCTCTTGCAGTTCCCAGGTCAAGAGCCCATTCCTAGTAGCAAAAAGTCTCATAATCCTCAGTATCAGCTGTACAAGAAATGTCCCAAGTATTTTTTTTAAATGGAACTAAGCTGGACTCCATTTCCCAGCCATCTTTGTGGTAGGTGATTCACCCTCCATCACTACTGGTACAAGGAGAGAGCTCAGATACTCCAGGCCAAAGGGCACCTCCAGGCTCTGTGCCCTGGGTGAGGTGCACCTTTGTGGGACACAGAAACCCCAGGTCTAAGCCCTCTCCACACCCCTCAGTTCCATTCCTGTGCGGCCCTGTCTTGGTCCTCAGAGCAGACGCCAGTCTCAGAGCTCGCTGGCCCTGTCACCTTCCTCAGCCAGAAGACTGACAGCCCTTCTCTCTTCCCTCTGTGTTGTCCAGTCCTGGACACTCTGCCTCAAGGGGCTCCAGCTTTCTTGGGACTTGGAACCAAGGGAGACGGCTGCTAGGAGACATGTGCTTGGTGTAGCCAAATCTCTCTGAGGCAGCTCAGGAATGTCTGGAATCAGGAGGGAGAAGAAAAACTTTGCAGATGAGCAATGCTTCCATGCTGGACTTTTCGGACTGAATGAAGTTAGCTCCATCCCTTGAGAGTGCCCTGCTTTGTCTCACATCCGGGTCCTTCATGTGCCCGCCTTCTTGTCCCACACCCTCCTCTCACAGCCACAGCTACTCACCACTTGCAGTCCCATGATTCCGCTGCCTCTGTATGGGCCTGACGGTGCTCCCAACACCTGAACATCTCCCACCACACACGCCATCTACATCCTTACCTGCACCCCATCAGATGCTTATGTGTTTCCAAGACCTCACCATGGTCTCCACACAGTTGACATTTACAACGAGTTGCATAAATGAATGGTCCATTCACTGAAACAGACTCACCTGAAAGATGGGAGACTGTGCTGCCTGTGCCTCTCAGCAGGGGGGACCTGTCACTGGGCCCAATCTTCCCTGGGTCTTAGCCAGCAATGGAAGAAAAACCATTCATGTAGGCACATCCCAACCAGAGAACACTCAGACCCTGTGTTTGAGATCCGGAACACTCTCAAGTTTACAGTCTGCTCAGACGTGCGACAGATGGCTGGACAGTGGGCAGCTGGGCCAGGAGGTAGGCAGCCTGGCAGGATGGAAATAGCAGTGAACTAGGCATTGAGTGTCCTGGTCTCGGAGTCTATCTGTTCCTTTACTTTCCTGCACGCATCAGTCTGGGATCTTTGGCTGCCAGCAGCAGAAACTGACTCTGCATCACCCAGGCTGAAAAGATATTTATCAGGAGACTCAGAGGAGTAGCACCAAAATGGCAAGTAGGTGAGCTCTGGCTTCAGGGCCTTCCCCTTGTCAAGTGGGCAGCAGGTCCTAGGAGAGGAGAGAGCACTCCCCACATGAAATGAGACCGTGGGGAACTACCAGAAACAGCACACCGTGCGACCTGGGGCAAGTGACTGAGCTTCCCTGGGCCTCGGGTTTGGCGCCTGTGAGAAGCTGCACTCTCCTCCATTCACCTCTGCAATTTGCTTTCTGCTGAGAAAACTTCCTGTGCCTCATGTGGCAGCTGCCCCATCTGGCTGCTTTGGGAGTGGTTTGAGGAAGCTGGTTTCGTGAGCCTGTGGGTCCACTGCAGCCACGTCTTCCCACTTGCATGGATGTGATGTGGCGACCCATTCTCGAGGGTCTCCTCTGGCCTTGGGCTGATCATCTCCGGAGTGGGAAGCTTGAATCTGCTGCCCAGAGACCCCAAAGCTACCAGTGCTGGGACCCTGGCCAGGGCCCTGCTTTTCACCTTTGTTAGTCCACCAGCAGCTTCAGGCCCTGTGCGGAACACCTGGGAAGCAGGTAGAGGGGCTGAGGAGGGGGGCGCCGGGGGCACAGTCAGCCAACTACAGCAGCAGAACAAAGTGAGACGAGAGACATGTCCAGATGATGGGAGGGGTCCCAGAGATGGGAAAGTTGATTTCCTGAGAGATTGGAGACCCCGGAGAGGGAGTAAAATGTGCAGAAGTTAAAAAGGGTGCTACAGGTTACACAGCAGCGTGAACAAAGGCGTGGAAATAGGAACGGATGGTTTTATTTGGCAAATACAGGTGTCTGATGAGGCAGAGCTTTGAGAGAATAGTAAAAGCGCCATGGTGAGGGATGTGTGGTCCAAGGTAGAGGGCACATCTGCCTGGCATGGGCCCAGCTCACTCCCAGAATCCTGGCTTCAGAGTCCCATCTGCTCTTTGACCTTTACCCACCTTGAAAACCGCCTCAGGCCACTGTTCATACCACGCCAGACAGATCACCTCTTTGTCTCCGTGAGCATGGGCAGAGGTGGCACCCAGGAAGCCTCGTATCACCCACCACCCTCCGGGCAGGCCTCTGCTGGACACCCCATCCAGCCCACCCACAGCAGTCTCAGTGTGATTTCCTGGGAGATATACCCCACCAGCTGTGGACCCCGGGAAGTTGGAGTGGTTGGTACATCTGGGTCTCCAGCACTGGTGGGGTTGCTATAAAGTAATACTAGCATCACAGATACAAACATGCAGGGTGACATTCACACTACAAGAGGCTTACAGTCTGATGTCCTTATTTTTTAATTGAGGACTCAGACCCACAGCAAGGGAAGGCTGTCCCGGAGCCGTGGGCTCGTGCGGAGTGTGATGTAAAAGCGTGGTTTGGTTCATAACCACACTGTTCACAACAGTCAAAAGGCCGTAACCACCCGGATGTGCATCAGCTGAAGAACGGACAAAGATAATGTCCTTGCCATACAGTGGAAAATTATTTCAGCCATTAAAAAAGAAGGAAGTACGGTGCTGATAAATGGTATCAGCTTGGGTGAACAGGGAGAACATTATGCTAACTGAAAGAAATCAGATATAAAAGGCTACATGCTGCATGATTCCATTTATATGAAATAGCCCCAGTGGGCAAGTGTGTAGCAACAGAAGGCAAATCAGCGTTCTCCAGGGGCTGGGAGGGAGAGGAAATGTTAGTGGCTACTAGTGGGGGGATGGGCTTTCTTCTCACGGTGGTAAAACGAGTTAATAGTGGTGGTTTCTGCACAACATTATAATGTGTTAAATGCTGCCGAATTATGTGGTTTAAATGATAGCTCTTATGCTGCATTGATTTCGTCACAATTACAAACTGAGAGGAGTCTGGGACTAGATCAGATGGCCCCAGAGTAGTCTAAGGTCCTCTTCCCGTTACCCACCTCCTCCAGCCCAGGCAAGGTGTGGGAGCCTCTGCCACCTCTTGATGCAGGGATGCTATGCAGACAAGTGAAAGAGGGTGCCCCCCCATCCAGGAGACTGGACTCCTGACTAGGCCAGTGCTTGCTCTCAGGCCTGGAGGCCCCATCTATTTCCCCGTCCCACAGGCCAGCCTACTTCCGGTTAGCACCAAAGTCCGTGCATCGCAAGACTCCGAGCCTTGCTCTTACCATTTGGACTGCCCAAGAAGCATTGTCCCTCATCCTGGAAGCCACTTCCTTCTCCCGTTCCTCACCACAAACTGTTGACCCTCTGCGCGTGTACTCAGTGAAGGAAGTTCAGTCCTGACTGCCTGCTCAGGAAGACGAACCTGTGGAGGGCCCTGGCTCGTCTACACTGCATTCCGGGGGCATCTCGGGGCCTTCCTTGCTGGAGGCCCTCGACAGTCTTGTTGGATGAACCCCAACATCTGTGGGGTTCTGTGGTTCTGAGAGCGACCATGGGGGGTGAGCCCTGTGAGTCGCTGCCTGTTGACAAGGGCCATTTTTCTGCCGCTGTTGCCTGCCTGATGGAAGTAGAGGAGGAGGGAAGAAAGAAGGAGCCTCCAGCAATCCATTACAAGTAGCTATTTCTGTACCTGGCGGGCAGAGAGGAGGGCAGTGCCCAAGACTGGCCTCTCTGGGCAACTTGAATAGACCTCTCTTTTCTCTAGAAACCTAGTCAAACCCTCCCCAGAACAGCCTAGTTGTGCAGCTTTCGGCCAGGGGCACCTGGAATTGCTCTCTCACAAGGCGGAGCAGCAGGCTCTTGTTCCATTTTCCTCTGCAGCTGAGAGGTGCTACTCTTTCTGCTTCTCTGCTTATGAAATTAGTCATTTTCTAGGAAGCTTATTTATAGAGTCCGCAGCATGCACACAGCACTGAGCTATTCTGAACTCAGCTGGGGGCCCGAGAGGCTTGAGGCAGGTGTGAGTCACACGTGAGTCCCCTCCTGAGGTATCTGGACACTTTAGTTACTTTCATGTCCCCCAGTATTATGGGCTGCCCCGTGAGATAAAGAAAGCAAGCTCAGGACTGGGAGGCTGGAAAGGCAGATCCAGTCCGCCTGGCCACCATAGTCAGACCCACTTCCTCTGCTTTGGTTTCCTCTCTGTGAAATGAGAGGCCTCCTAGTGATTCTCTCATCTAAGCAATAGCTGAGGGAGACCTTTCCAAGGGGCTTTGCAGAGACTTGTGCACAGATAGCTCATGCGAGGGCTGTGATTGAGGCCCCTGTGTTTCTCCAGAATGTTGTGGCAACATTCACTTACTGCACAATGTATGTCTATTTAATGAACACCTTGCTGTGAACTGGGTGTCGTGCTAGACTTTGAAGACACAATGGTAAATAAACCAGAGACAGCAGCCCTTGCCCACGTGCAAGCCAAAGTCCAGGGGCCGAGACAGATGTCCGTCAATCGATGGCATAAATGACAGTAGGATTCCCGGCCATGTCAAGAGCTATGAGTAGACCTGGGAAGAGCTGGGAATCTGAGCTAGAGGAGCCCGACTGGGAGATGGGAGCAGGTGCGAGGATCCTGGGAAGAAGAGGGCCTATCCAGAGAGGCCAGAATGCAGAGGTGAAGATAAAGAGACATTAGGACAAAGCTGGGCTAAACGGGGCCTCTTCACACAACAGCAGTGAACTATGTTCAAGGATTTTTTTCTTTGTTCTAAGTAAATTAGGATACCATGAAAATATGTTTTCAGTGACTTTTATGTGATAAATTTTAGTTTGAAAGAGTGGATTCTATCTCAAGCCAGCTCTTTCCAGCTATGCAATTGTAAACTGTTCGACATATGTAAGCCGTCTGCATGGAGCCAGCTGAAGAATGCATTAGAGTCCAGCCTGAGAGGACACCACAGACTGTGAAATAAGGGAGCCCTTGCAGGTGGTCGCTTCCCTAGACAGGGTACCTCTGTCTCTGCAGGAAAGCTGGGCTCTGGGATTTGGGATTCTCAGACACTCTACCATGTGGGATAAAGAAAAAATAAAGCAGTTGCATTGGGAGCAGAAGAAAGAAGAGGGAAGATAGTTACCCTTAACCTGGTCTGTCTGTCCTTAACCCTTGAAAGTCTGTGCCAGGGCCTGATGTCAGTCCAGGACCAGTAGAGAGGGCTGTGAGGCAGTGGGCAGAGCGGCCACTGGCCTGCTTGGCTGCTTGTTCATGTTGCCCCAGGGCAGCCTGGGAAAGATGCTTTGGTTGCCAGGACACAGACATGCTTATCCCCCCACCCGACCCCCCGCGCATGCCACCCCCGCTCCACTAAAATGTGGGAATTTCTTGGAAGCCTTCTGGGATATTCCATGGACTCGACATGGTTCAGAACCACAGTAACTAGGAGGCAGAGTGGCCGAGCAGGCAGAGCCTGAGTAGGGGTACTAGATTAGAATTTCAAGCCAGTTCTAGTGAACTGTGTGACCTTAGGCAAGTTACTTAAGCTCTCTGAGCCTATTTAATCCCAGGTTCGTGGAGTCATGATAAAGACTTAATATGCTGTGCAATGTGGTAAAGTCTACAAAGTGCTTTGCATGTTCACCTTCCATGGCAGAGGTTGGGGGTGATGATTTTACAGGGAAGATGCTTGTAATCCTCGCTCCCACCTCTGCAGCATGACTCTTCACAGGTTGGTATTTTCTTCAGGTCCCCCCAGTGAGGTGGGGCGGCTGAGAAGCTCCCCAAGTGCATGAGAGTAAGGCGTTATCTCTTGGCTCAGAATTTCATCTTGATCCAGGCTCAGCAGCCCCCTCTCATGTTTTCCCTCCTGCTGCAGGAGAGAGAGAACCCGCCGCTGATGACTCCGCAGGAGCGGCCCTGGACATGTGCTGCAGCAAGAGGCTGCCGGGTGAGTCTCCCCAGTGCCCCGGTGGCCCTGAGCTCCTGGAGGACACAGGGCACTGGCACCAGCTGTGAACTTCCTGGTGAACGACGCAGCTGCTCCAAAGTCTCTGTTTCTATGGAAATTTGCCTTCTAATCCCCGATGTCTCTCTGTCCTCTTTATCATTGGGAGCCATTCTGGGCTCACGTTGAGGAAGAGCAGGTAGCCCAGAGCAGCTGGGAAATGGGAGCAAAGGGGAAGCTTGGGGTCCCAGGGCCAATAGGGACAAGGCCACTGGCTGGCAATGCAGGGAACAGATCTCAGGACATAAGAAGGGGACACAAAACGCATGACGCCCCAGAGGGAGGGGGTGCTATGCAGAAACACCCACCAGCCCTGCCAAGAGTCCAGCTCAGTGTGAGCCCGCTGCTGGACACTGCAGGGGCCCACTCGGCAGCATGCTGGCTTCTGAACCCCTGGCTGTGGTGGTCACCATGGAGACATGACCAAGGCTCCTGCCCACAGGGTGGCAGCATGCCCTGTCAGTTGGAGACTACATACCCAAGCCATGGTGAGCAGCCTTGAAAACAGCAAAGGGAGAGGGACCAAGATGAGATGTTGATTTTTTCTTTTAATAAATATTTTTATCTTTTTTCATGACAAATGTCCATTGTGGCAATATTAGAAAAGCAAGATGAATGAGGAAGAAAGAAAAGAAAAATCACTCTTCTAGTGTACATTTTTAAATCTTTCATCCCAAATGTGATTAAACAATAGCCTTTGGATTCTAACCTTGAAAGTGTCAAACGTATAGCTGGTCATATCTTCATGACTGTCATAGTCCACATGACACACACCTAATACAAGGCCTCAGGTGTCCTGGAGTGAGCCCTTTGGTGCAGTTCTCCCTATTGCCCAGGAGGGGCGCCACTACTATTCTGAAGGGTTGTCTAAATGGTCTAGGACAAGGAGTCCTCCTGGTGGAGATCAGGAACAGCTGGCTGGAAGAGAAGAATACTCAGAAGGGATGTGAGAGCTGCCTGAACACCTGAAAGGCTGTCGTGTTGTTCATATCGTAGGCAGATGACGCAAGCCCTGTACCTAGACATGAAAGAGGACCGTTAGCCCACAGGATGTGTGACTTTCTGACTGTAAAAATGGACCAGTCATAGAACTTAATGATTCCAGAGCGGGGGGGGGATGATTGTTTCATCACTCAAAGCATTCAAGAATTTGGAAGATAGGCATTGGAGAGGAAATTTCCACAGTGGGTGGGAGTCGAGATGACATCAAAAGTCCCTTTCAACTTTGAAACGGGTCTATGATTCAGAGATGAGTCATAGAATTCGGAGATGATTCTCCAGGCAGGGATGGCCCCGCTGGCGAGGGAGAAAATCCAGGGAAAGTAGGACGTGATGTATAGGAGTCCAGGGAGCGGCACGGTGTGGAGCAAAGGACAAGGGGCTTGGCGTCTGAGACTGGCTGTTCTGTGTGTTTATGGACAAATTGCATAACCTTGCTGACCCTCCAGCCCTTCATTGAATACAAAAGCAACATGAATACTTATCAGCCCAAATGTCCTGAGGGAACAGAAAATACAATCACTCAGCCATTCATGAAATACTTACCAAGCACCTGCTGCGGCTCAGGCTCTATGGTAGGAGCTAGGGAATTAGTGGTGAATAAAACAGCACCCCCCCCCCAGGAAAGGTACATGGACAAGTTCTGCTTTGAGCCATTTCTGAAAAATGGGATGAAGCCACAGCAGACAGATAACAATACGAAGCACAGTGTGCTTAATTCTCTCTTTCCTATTCCTCCCCCAAAGCCAGCAAACAATGTAGAATGGAAGCTGAGCATTAGTCATCTCCATTGAAGCTGGCACCTTGCCTTCCTTATGCAATTCCCGCAGGAAGTGGGAGTCATTGCTCCCCCATCTTACAGATGAGTCCACCAAGGCCCAGGGAGGCCTGGCTTCCTGTCCAAGCTTACTTACCTGGTGATGGACAGTGGGGAGGTTCAATCCAGGCAATCTCCCCCCAGACCTTGAGTGTACCTCTTCTGCCTTCATTGTCCCCATGAAACTGTTGTCATCTTCTAGCACCCTGTGGACTGAAGCAGAATTCAGGTGACTGGAGGAGGTAGATGATGCCACTGTGCCTGTCCCTTTCTGTGTCCTCCTTTTAAGATGCCTTCTGAGCCAGGGGCCAGGGAAGGTGTTTGCCCTCTAGAGTCCATGGTGCCATCCCAATATGGGATGACATCATTCCTTGTCCTCCTTGGGAGCCCTTTGAAGGCAAGTACTTCACTTTTTTATTGTATTTATTCACTCATTCCTTCATTCACTCACACTTTATTCCTTCACTGTTGAGCACCTACATGGAAGCCCTGGAGATTCACACTAACCACACTGAAAAAACTCCCACCCTCACACAACAGTATTTGATGTGCTGGGTCAGAGCAGGGACCCTGCACCCAGGCTTTGTTCCATCCCTAAGAGTGGGGCGATCCGGGCCGGGGAGTTAGCTCAGTGGTTCCGGCGCCTGTCTTGCAAGCGCAAGGGCCCGGGTTCGATTCCCCAGTAACCACATAACAATACTGGGTATGGAGACCCACACCCAGCAGCAACCAGTACCACAAACCACAGTGCCGGGCGTGGTGGCTCACGCCTGTCATCCCAGCACTCGGGAGGCAGAGGCAGGAGGATTGTGATGTGAGTTTGAGGCTGAGCTCAGGGCCAGCCTAAACCACAAAAGCGAGACCCTGTCTCAAAAAAAACCTAAAAAAAAAAAAAGAGTGGGGCGATCCTAGGGCCTCCTCGTCTACAAAATGGCAAGAAAAATAATCAGTGCTATGTGAGATTGTTGGCAGATTCAATGAATTAATAAAGAGCTTTAACAGGGCCTGGCATGTAGCAGGTGCTATAGACATTTGCTATTAAAGGAAATATAGGCAATAAATGAAATGAGATAGATAATCTTGCGACTAGTGCTAAGTATTATAGGGGAAATTAAGACGAGTGGGGAGGGAAAGACTGGGAGCACTATAAATGTGTGGACCCGAGCCCAGTGTAGAGGAGACTGCCACAGATGGTCGCCAGCCAAAGTCGCTGACCTGACCTGCCACTTGGGCGTAAGAGGAAGGAACCGCACAGGCCAGGGGAGTTGGAGAGCTGAGCCTTTGGAAAGAGCCGGTGGATTCTGCAAGCAGTTGCATAAGGATGGTGTAAAAATACAGCCCCTGAGTCCTCTCTCCCCCTCCCCTCTGCCTTCCCCGCTGGGCAAGCGACAGCAGAGTGAGGGCCAGCCGTGCCTGGGTGACTCATTCATTCCCACACACACCTCCGGGCAGGACGACATGGCCAGGACTCTCAGCCATGGTCACCCAGACCTGAGCCAGCATCAGGCAGGTCATCCAGTCCTCTCAGATCGAGCTTTCCGGAGTGAAAACATCCTCAGGCGTCGCAGCACCCCCAGGCGGCTCGCTGCCTCACACGCCCCTCCTCCCACGTGTGCGCGCACCCTCGTGCTTGTTCTCGCTTGACACAGCCGCGTGCTCGCACACACACAGGCACATACCCACGCAGTTACCAGCACGTGGCCTGCCTCGGTCTCACAGGGCCCTGTGGGACAGACACACTCCTCCAGAGGACACACACCTGCAGGTGTCCTCCCTCTTGCACTCTCAGCTCTCAGCACCACCGCTCCAGGTGCCCTCTTCTGCCACACTCTTCCTGGACAAGGACAAACTCCCTGGCGCTTTCCTTCCCTCTTCAGGGCTCTCCCTCTTCCCCGGTTCCTGCACCCCCCACCTCTCACACATTCGCAAACACTGGGATTCTCCATATCGCATTGTCTGTCCTCTTCCAGCCCTTTGCACTCCCAGGTCCTGTTGCAGGTGCTCAGTGTACACGCGCTGCTTTCTCCACACATGCGCACACACAGTTCTTGCTCCCTCGAGTACGCACTCATTTCCTCCTTTCAGTCTACCTTGTTTGCTCACTATACTTGCACACAATCTCCAGAACACACTGGTACATTCAGACTCACATTCCCCCTTTTCTGCGTAGGCTTTCATGTCTACAAGAAAGCAAGCAGCTAAAGGACCCTCTGCTCCCCACTGTGACCAGCATCAACTTGGGTTACAGGGAAGAGGTGGACAGCAGTAGGTGCTGATGAGGACCAGGACAAGGCCATGTCTCAAAGGCTTGTTTCAGTGTCTGCACTGATTCTCCACAGTCAGATTGGACCAGTTCTCCACAGTCTCGCCACAGATTCGTGGGCAGCCAGCACCCAATGTCTCCAAGGACCAGGCCCAATCACAAATGCAGGCCCCGCAGTAATCTAGCCCCTGCTCAGTCCACTGCAGAGGCCTCTGCACGCATGTGTGTGGGTACGTCAGTCTGTATTCAGGCTGAATACAGCTCAATTCAGACTGAATACAGCTCGGTCCACAACCCGAGCTGGTGGCTGCTCTTTGGCCATCTCGCAAATATATGAGAACCAAAGCCAACTACAGTGTGCCCTCGCTCAGAAAGATTTCCCTATAAAAGATCCATGCCGGCATCAGGCTGTTTGGCTAGGGATTGTGGCATCCTGGGAGCCAGAGCAAGGCCTGGGCAGGGCAGGAGCGCTAAGCAGTCACTAAGTCCAGATGGGGCATCTCGCCTTGAGTAAATTGCACCCCATAGGCAGTGGCGAGGCAGGGGAGGGCGGGGCGTGCAGGGCTTAAACCAAACGACCCAGATCTGGAGAGCAGAGGACTCCCAGCGTCCTCTCACACCTGGCAGGTGTCCCTGCCACTCTGGGTTTTAAGTGTGTCACAATCACTTGGCTTATTCAGAGTTTCACATATAGAGGAAATTGCGCTGTACAAGGAACAGGAGGTGACTTTGGGGGCTGGAGGTTCGGGGCCTCACTCTACACCTTAAATCCTGGTGCCTTGAAGGTTGCCCCAGCCAGGCCCAAGACTCACTGTTCCATCTATCATCATGATACACGGTCAACAGATGGGCCATCCTATGAAGCCAGGACTAAAGCCCAGGTACCCACAGAGGCCACTGCACATCCAGGAGCCCACTTTATATAGTATTGAGGAAGAGCTTGTTGTCATCATCATGCAGTGTCTCCCTCTGACCATCAGGAAGGCTCAGGTCATGGCTTTCACAGCTGTTCCACGGTGTCTCTGATGAGGTCTTGCACCAGAGCCAATAGGGCCATTAGAAAAGTTGGCCTCATACCCTTTTGTCAGCTCAAATTTATTGAGCATCTAGTGTGTGGCCAGTGCTAACCAGACACTGGTGACCTAATGATGAGCACAACAGACATGCTGCCCCTCCCCGGACTCCAGGACACTAGGGGAAGGTGCAGGGATGATGCAGACCTATCTCAGTGGGCTATAGAAGGTGTCTGGAAGCAAGTGACCAAGGATCGTGTGTGCCAGTTCATGTCTGTAGGCACCTGCTGACCAGCATTTAAAGAGTGGTTCTCCCCACCACCATGATGACCCTTGTGTCCCATCTGTTAACCCCTGATCTTATAGAGACCCCTCAACTGGTGCCTCTTACTGGTTCCAGATGGCGTGGGAGCTGCATAGAGCCCAGGTGAGCAAAGGTAGAGAAAACAGATATAGTCAAATGGCTATGATGTCCCTTGTGCCTATTGATGTTCGACAGCCTAGGTACTGTTACATTAGTCCTTTGTTAAAGTGATGCCAGTTTTTACTCAAGACTTTTCATGCATTTAGGGTTTCTTCTTGTGGCTGCTGGTACAATGAGTCATCTTTGACTTGAGTCCTGAGAATGCGTAAAGAGAAACAAAATATGATTGGAGGTGCAAGACTCCAATGGGGTGGCCTTCCGCAGTACCATTGTCCTGGGAAGTGACCCACTGGTCATCAGTGGCTCAGGTCAACTATTCTCAGACACCAGACAGATGTGGTGAAGGCAGGAGCTCACTATCTGAGCCTCAGGGGCTTTGGGGAGATGCACAAACCAAGCTCTGCACCAACCAGCAACATGATCTCTGGTAAAAATCTAACTGCACTGAGCTCTGAATTCTCCGCTAAATTAAAGATCATAAGATGATAAGATCTTCACAGAGACTTTGTGAGAATTAATGAGCTGATGGTGTAAAGTGCTTATTACACAGTGCTAGATAAACAGTAGCGAATATTGATAATAACGATCCTTCTAAGGCACAGAGAGTGAGCAGGAAAACTGCTGCATTTTTGCTCTCTTGTTCCTAGGGCTCAGGCCTCAAGTCAAGGCAGTGTGGTTTGTGGCTCTTCCATGATTCTGTGCCCCAGGCCCAGGACCTCACAGGCCATCCCAGGCTCAGGGCAGAGGAGTGCTGTCTGCTTGTGGAGTCAAACAGGAAAAGGGTACAACGTTGGTAGGAGGACAGTCATTTGTCCATTTTCCTTCCCCAGGACAGAAACAGTTCTGATATTCTAGGGAGCTACCTGGTGGTGTGAAAGTCTTTGCAACTGGATGAAAGAGGCTTCCTGTCCAAGTCCCGTGCCTTCACCGAGTGGGTCCCAAGGCCCTTTCAGACACCAGGACACAGGTGAGCATCCACCATGTTCCTAAGACATGCAGTGACAAATGCTACCTTTTCACTTTGGCCTTGCCAAGTGACTAATTGCCCCAAGCTCTCAGGAAATTCTTTGCATCTTTCTTTGAAAATATTTTTAAATATCCTTGCATTTCACTTCTTCTTTTCAGATCTCAGCATCTTTTTCAAGAATCCGTTGCTGCCTAAAAACCTTTAAATTTGGTCACTTCAAAAAGCAACCATTTTATTTTCTCATGGCCTAGAGAGTTACATGAGGCTCAGCTGGGTGGTTCTCTGTTTTGTGTGGCATCGGATGATACTGTCCACCCGACTGTATTCACCTGGTGCTGAGCTGAGACAGTGGCCAAGGAAGCTTTTCTTGCATGTCTGACACTCAGTGCTCTTCCACCTGGATTTCTGTGTGGATAGCTTTGGCTTCCTCACGGCATGGTGGTGTCAAGGTCATTGGACTCCTTGTAATGGCAGCTGATTTCCAAGGAGATGGATTCCAAAGGGAACCAAAATAGAAGCATCGGGTCTTTTAAGGTCTAAGATCTTAACAGCCCGACACAGGGCCAGCCCAGAGTTAAGAGGTGGGAAATAAATGCTACTTCTTGATAGAAAGTCTACAAATTCTGAAACCATCAAGAATCCCACAGAGCATCCTCTTGATAAATCCTACATTCCTTTAATAGTCATTTCCTACTCTCCTGAATTTCCTGCCCTCAGTTTCCATCCCACATCCCATTTCCCCCAGCTTTCTGTTACTTAAGCTGCTTCCCCATTACTGCTTAAATCTTTGGCCCTTTGGCTTTGTCCTTTGTCTCTTCTCCTTCCCACTGCAAAGAGCACACATGTGTTCATGCCCATCCCTAACACTATAGATGTTATGTGTAAATCATTCAAAGGTAGAAGTCAAACTAAAAAGCATGAAAACAAAATATATTCTGTCCTTCTGCATTGACCAGTAGAAAGTGTTTGGAAGCCAAGTTAAAACTGACTTCTCAGAGTTCTGCATCAAAACATATGATCTAGGGAAGCGGGACCAAGGATGGTAGATCTTTTAAAAAATTATCTCTTTGACCGTATTCCTGTTGAACAGTGCCCAGCTTCTGTCTATTTCTCTATCATCATAAACATGATCATTTAGGTTGTGCTTTTGTCCTTCACCAGGCCCAAGCCTCATGTCACCCTCTGCCAATCTGCACAGCCACCCGTGGTCCTGGCATCCTGCAGCAAAACCAACCCCAGCCTCTTAGACTTGCCTCTCTCCAATGGAAGTCCAGCCTGTTATGAAAGTTTGTATTGCCCAAAGAGTAGACAAAACTGCTTGTATTAGTTTTATTTTGTTGCCTAACCGGTTAACCCTAAAACAATACTTATTATCTCCCAGTTTATAACCAAGGAATGGCTTATTCCTGTGGTTCTGACTCAGTCTTTTCACATGTCGAGGCACTGGCCATTCCCACAGTAATCTCAGGACTAACCAGGGTTCAAGCTCCATTTCTGAAACCACTCACTGTGTGTCAGCTCACTCCAGTTCCTTGGCCAGAGGTCTCAGTTTCTCTGCAAGCAGCAGGCCCCTTCCTAGGCTGCCTAAGTGGGCCCCCAATAAGGCAGCTGATTCCCCCCACAGTGAATGATTTAAAGAACAAGAAGGCAAGTGAGAGAAAACCCAGAATGGAAGTCACAGTCTCTTCTACCCTAATTTTAGGAGTGATAGGCCTTCCCTCTGCTGCATGTCATTAGCCACGCAGGTTAACCGTGGTACGTATTAGGTTGAGAGTGCCGGGAGGTGGGGACCACTGACAGCCACATGGGAAGCTACCTGCCATATTGCCTAAGAGTCAAATCCTTATCACCCAAAGACATTCTTAGAGTATGCCAATACACGGAGACAGCCAGCAGTGTATGGAATCCCCTGTCCCTGTAGAAAGAAAATAGAATAACTCAGAAGTCCTAGGGAAAAGTTTCTCTACCAACTAGTAGAGAAATATACCAGAAAATACATCAAAAGGAAACCAGTGCCTCTCTCAGTGTGGCAAGTTTATAGATGGTTTGGATTTTCTTTATGCTTAGGGAGTTGTTTCCATATTTTTAGAATCTTTTTTTTAAGGCCATTTTAAAATACTATGTAATTCTGGCCAAGCAAAAATGGTAGCTGGTAGGAAACAAGACCCTTTGGGTAAGCCATCTCCCTTGGGGTTACTTAGCTGGCAGGTCCAGAATCTGGGATAGACCCAACCCCAGGGATCTTAATGGGGAGGCTATTGGATGGCAGGGGGTGCATAGAGATAGCCACTGAGGCATGGAACCCCCTCTTCTAGTAGGAAACAAATAAAATGACTTGAAAGCCATGTAGGTAAACCAGGTCAAGGGAGAGGAGGCTCAGGGTCTCCTAGATAGTTGGCTGTACTGGAACAAAACTTATGAGTCTTTCCCCTTTGGGGGGTCAAGGTTGCTGTTGCCAAGACACTGGGGCCCTTTTCCAGCTCATCCAGTTCCAGGCAGCAGACACGATGAAGGGTTGGCAACTTCCCTCCATTCTTGTCCTCTTAGACATTGCCCCAACTGCAGACTCACTGGTCTTGTTTCTGGTTTCCTTGGGGGAGAATCACTGGTTTCAAATCCATTCCAGCAGAGGCCCTGGAAGAAGCTGGAGCAGAAAGAGCCTGGAGGAGGAGGAGGAGGATGTGGGTGGAGCCTGGGGAGACCAGCAGAGGCCAGAGCATGCTGGTCCTTTCTTATAGTCCATGATAGGGATTTTGGTCTTTATCCTAAGATCAGAAGGAAGCCATTGAATGGAATGAAAGCAGGGAGTCTAGTTTTTTTCCTTAAAGCAGCAGTAAGCTTTCAGAGCAGGAAGGACCTTTCAAGACCCACTTTGAATTTACTGAAGGTCTAGGAGTTTTCTGGAGGCAAGAAGATGCCCAGGGTCACACAGCCTGAAAGAACAGCATTCTCAGGGCTTTGACATGTATGAGTCCTTTGTGAGTTTGGGGGGTGAACCCCATGGAGGCAGCTCCTAGGACCTTAGAATTTGTCAGTGCCACTGTCCCAGGGGGGAGTCTTGGGCTTCTCTGGCTCTTCTCCTGTCACCTAGAATTTTCTAGACCTCCAAGGGGATTTAACAGGACTCATCAAAGAATCCCACGCTAGGACTCAGTTTCGCACCATCATGGGGCACAGGCCTCAGACTTTCTAGATCCCCACAGATAGCCTCTGTGAAACTTCTCACTCTCCTGAATAATGAGAGAAAGCTGAACCAGAGGGCTAAAGGCAAACTAGTCCCAGTTTGGCCTCTTATTCTCTGGGCCTCAGTTTCCTTGTCTGTGAAATATGAGGGTGGTACAGGATGCTCTCTCAGGCTGCCCCATCCCATCATGCATCTGTGCTTAAGTCCCAGGCACTAAGGGTCTCCACTGCCACTTTCCCAGGGCCTCCACTGTCGGTTCTTTTTGATCTTAGCATGGGCAGCTGGGGTGTGGGTGGTACACCCTCAAGATTTCATTGACCCTTTTCACCCTCATACTTTTAGGCCTCCACTCCAGGGAGATGCAAAGAACGAAGCCTTTGTTTGCCACAACAAAGCTGTTTGCAATTTCCAATAGAACCGTTTTATTATTTCCCATCCAAAGAGTACTTGAGTTGCATTTTGTTTTGAAAGCTTGTTAGCATTCTGGATTTAATTAACTGGCGGAGACAATCTGCCCTGCTTTCCCACCCCCCGTCCAGCCCCACTCTATCCAGTGACCCCAGTTTCCAGCCGGCAGCCTCAAAGTGCCTGCCCACGCCCAGGTGGGGCACCTATCATCCTCTCAGGAGCTCACCTGGCAGATGAAAGGGGATCCTCACTGCTGTCTCTCCCTCGCACTCCCCCCTCCCCACTCCCCCACATCTCCAATGGCTTTGGCTGCCATTTATTAAGCAGTCACCTGTGCCAGCATGTTTTACCTTATGGTATCTCCAGAGTCCTCCGAGATAACGTCTAGTCCATCTGCTCTCCAGGAGAAGACTGACTTCAGAGAGGTTGTCACTTATCCAGGGTCACGCAGGTAGCAAATAGCAAACCTGGGCCTCAAACCACAGTCAATAGGAGTCCAAAAGCTTCACCTGTGAGCCACTGGAAGAAGATACCTGTCTGGAAACAGATCTGCCTGTAAGATAGGAAGAGCTGCATATGGACTTATGCAACCTGGCCGAGTTAGTCAAGTTACTCGGAGGCGTCACTGCCTTGGGCTTCCAGGCATACCCCCATTCTTGCCCACCAGGGTGTCCTAATCTGCAGACAGCAGTCAGTCCAATTCCAACTAAGCCACAGACATCCTTAGTTCCCAGACCTCTTCCCATCAGCTTGGTCTCAGTCCTGCCCTTCTGCGCTTCTCTATCCAGAAAAGCCCCACACCCAGGGTATAATGAACTTGACCCCAAGGAGAAACCTGTCCCCATGGCCCCTTCCCTTCCTGTTCTGCACAGGGAGAGCCTGAAGCTCCTTCTCAGGCAGAAACCCACTCAGGAGAAAGGAAGGGGCAGGCATGTGCAGGCCCAGCATCAGGCAAGGGGAACAGGGTCTAGTTAGGACAGAACTGGAGGCAGACTGCCTGGTCCAAGTCCTGGCTCTTCTGTTTTTGAGCTCTGAGGGCCTTGGGCAAGTCACTCACTGTCGCACTTCTGTTCTCTTATCTGTGAAAGGACTCTCCTATTACCCACGTCATGCACTTGTTACAAGGGTTGAATGACTCAATACTTGTAAAGCAGTCTCGGAAGTCTCCTCTCCCCACCAGGAAGCCTCGGGGCATTCAGATTTCTTACAAGGAATCAGCAAAGGCTACAAACAGTTTTCTAAGCCAGGCTCCCAGTCCTGTAACAGCTCTTCTGCCACATCCTGCGCTTCAGAGCACTCATCTGGGGAGCGAGACACCCACTCCACTGATGATGATGGGAAGAAGCTTGCAGAACTCAACACATTTGGAAGCCCATCGCAGGAATTGAGTTGCATAGAGATCAAACTGAGAGGTGAGAATCACCCACACTCGAGTCCAGAACTTCTTGTCTGCTTCCTTTTATCGTGGCATCCTGCCCACTGGGGCATTAGGAGAAGGTAAGATAGGACCCTGCCCTCAGCCAGCTTCTCACACCACATCTTGTTCTCCCTGGCACAGGTCCCTCTGTGATCTCTTAGTCATATTGGTCAGAAGGATAAGTTGCAGAGTTGTAAAGGACCAATAAAAGTCCCAGAAAGTCAGCTCTGCCATCCAGTTATCTTTGTTGGGAGGAGCTGGACATGTATTTCACTGGAGTCCTGTCAGTCAGTGCTGAGTTAGTGACACATAGATATTTCACAGGCAGGAGGAGAGTTTATTAAAGGGCATGGCATAGAGCAGATGCTCGGTAAATGTTGGTCCAGTGAAAGCATGGTTTGGGGGACGCTACCTTCACCCCACCACATACCCTCCATGTCCTAGTTTGCCTGTTACACACCCCCCAAAGCCAGCAGAAAGTCGAGCATCACCCTTCAGCCTCTGCCAGTGAGAACAGAGCCCTCAGTTGTACCCAGCAAAGCCAGGCTGGCTGCCCCTCTCAGAGCCAGGAAGGGGCTCACTGCAGTACCATGTGGCGGAAACAGCCGATTGGACCTCTTCCCTCTTGACCCTCTGGAACTTGTTGATTCTGTGTTGGTCTCTACTCAAGCAAAACTTGAACTTTTAACAGGCTGGCCCAGGGAGGCACACTTGCACTGCCTCATCCCTCTTGTGCGTTTTCATCAGAATAAGAGAAACATCACTCAATATGGAAGCCCATAGTCCTGGATCCCAAAATCCCAATTGGGTTACTGCCTGATTCTGTGATGATCCTGAGGAAATCACTTAACTTCTGTACCTTTAAGATGCCACAAGATATGCAGTAAGATATGAAAGGTAATGTGAGCCCACAGCATGGCTGTGACTACTGAATAGCACCAGGCTCGCGCTGTGCCTGCCTGGCTGACCTTCCACAGGCGGGAGCCACACTGCCCAGTGTCTGAGTCAGGAGATGGGATCAGTAACCCTTCAGATAGGGAGGCAGCATTTAATAGCACCATCTTGGACCCAGTGACAGGCCTCGGAATGAGCGCTGTCACCTGGGTGGATGAGAGGTGTGGAGCGGGAGACCTCACAGGGACAGTGATGGTACAGTAGGCAGGAGCCTGGACCCAACTCAGGGAGGCTCAGAGAGGCAGACTCACCTAGTGTGTTAGCTACAGGTGTGAGCTTTGGAGACAGGCTCCCTGCTTCTAGGCCTAGCGTCTACTCATTCATTGGCAGGCTTTGAGCCAGGACTTCCTTGTGCCTCAGTTTCCACAACTGGAGTTGTGGACTTCCTGGTGCCTCAGTTTCCACAAGTGGAGACGGTAAGATGCAGCTACCTTTCCTGGATAGTTAGAAAGTTTGGAATTGTCCATGTGCAAAGCCCTGGGAGCCTAATGGTTAATGCTCAGTTCTGTCAACTCCTGGCACTTGTGGACACGCAAGCTTTGCCTTTGCCCAGCAGTCAATTTCGGACAAGCCATGTTCCCTGCGTGGACCCCAGCTTCTCCACCATGAGAAATTAACAGGCTGGCCCAGTGTCCCTGGGAACATGTCAGGAAGCCCAGGGAAGGATTGGGTGCGACGTTCTGTAGGGTAGGACTTCTGTCACTGTGTAGGCTTGGCAGGGAGGTCACTCCTGGCCACACTGGGAAAAGCTGAATGGGACAGAGCCTCCTCCTCTGTAAACAGGAACAGGCCAAGCCAGCCGCTGCTCCAGTTCCGGCACCGGCACCTCTGCCAGGAGCTCAGAGGATGAGTCACTGACTAGGCAGCAGCAGCCTGAGCTCCAGTGGCACCAGCCCTGGGGCAGAGTTGCTGCAGAGTTGAGCATTGGGATTTGGCAGCAGGAATCAGAGTGACACCTGAAGGCCACTTGCCTGCCTGCCTGACCCAGGATGCCTGGACCTTGAGGGAGGATACGGAGCCCCAGCCTCAAAGTCCTTTCCTCCCCCCCACTCCCCAGCATCTGGTTAGGATCCGAGGAACTCTTGGAAACAGCCTCCCTCCTCAAGCCTTTGCCTTCCTCCATGCCCTTGCTTCAGGTGACCCTTTGTGGTATGGCTATTGTTTCAGCCAGCAAAGTCTGGCTCCAATCCCAGGTCTGCACTTACTTGAGCAAGGCATTTAATCTCTAAACTTGATTCCTTCACCCGAAAAAATCCCCATCACCCCGTGTGAGAGGCAAGCCCATGAGGAGCCAGACTCTAAATCGCTCATCAGCAAGCTGCCTGAGTCAGGGTTTCACATGTAGCAGAGCAGCTGCCTCGCTGTAAACTACTGAAAAGCCAGCCCTTGACAGGCGCAGCCACCTCTCCCTGACCAGACAGGGCTGGTGGTGATAATGTCTACCTCCCAGCGCTGCCGGGGGAACCAAATCCAACCGCATGCTCAGAGGCACTTTGGGAACCGCATGGGGCCAACTCAGAAGAGAGGGCAGGGAAGGAGAAGAGCTGGCATCATCTGTGCAGCAGAACCGGAGTGACAGGAGACACGGGCCCAGGACCCCAGGGTCAGGACAGTTTTGTTCACTGCTGAATCGCAGAGCCTAACCCAGTGCATGGCAAAGTAGATGCACAGTACAAACTTCCTGAAAGCCGTGAAATCAACCTGTCTTCCCCAAACTTATCATATGTCTGGTGCTCAGTGAATGTATGTTGGACTCGTGCACAAACAGGCAGAGACAAATGAGGGAGGGGTTCGGCTGAAGCCCACTCTGGAAGATGTGCGTCTGCCAGCTCAGTGTGGTGACACACTCATGTAACCACAGTACTCAGGGGGCTAATGCAGGAGGATCACAAGTTCAGGTCCAGCTGGACAACTTAGTGATTTAGCAAGATTCAGCCTCCAGCACAGCAGAAGAAAAGCCTATCAGGTACCCGGATAATACTCATCACTTGGATTCATCGGACCGGGTGCCCGGTGGGGTTTTTTTTTGTTTTTTGTTTTTTTTTTAGGTTTTTTGAGACAGGGTCTCGCTTTTGTGGTTCAGGCTGGCCCTGAGCTCAGCCTCCAACTCACATCACAATCCTCCTGCCTCTGCCTCCCGAGTGCTGGGATTACAGGCGTGAGCCACCACGCCCGGCACTGTGGTATGTGGTACTGATTACTGCTGGGTGTGGGTCCACACCCAGTATTGTTATGTGGTTACCGGTGAATCGAACCGGGCCCTTGCGCTTGCAAGACAGGCGCCAGAACCACTGAGCTAACTCCCCGGCCCCCCCAGTGGGTTTTTAAAACATGAAAAATTCTCGTTCATCTCTGAGGTCCACATAACAGACGTCACAGGTGGGCCTCACAGTTGCCATCTCAGCGCATCGCACGTGTTTAGACCTGACCAGTGAGAGTCTGGGACCTGGGAACACTAAAGAGGCTTCAGAATATCTGAACTCAGAACTCTTTTTTGTTTTTATTTGTATTCGTATTAGTACAAGTTTGTCAGTACATAATGATTCCATTTATTGTGGGGAGCTGGTACATGTACATAACAAACACATCATAATATTTTTTTATCTCCTTCTTCCTCCATCTTCTGTCTCTTGATCTAATTCCTATTTGCAAAAGAACTATAGAACCTTGATCTCTCTTTTTTTGTTGCTGTGTTTTGTTTTGTTTTGTTTTGTTTTTTGGGGACAGAGCCTTGCTATGTAGCCGAGGCTGGCCTTGAACTCACAGCAATTCTCCTTGCTCAGCCTCCTGGCTTCTGGGATTACAGACATGTACTACACCTGGCTCTGATTTCTTTTAAAATGTATTTTCTGGGCCAGGATTTAATGCAGTGGTTCTGGTGCCTGCCTGGCAAGCACAAGAACTGGTATTTGATCCCAGTACCACATAACATAATACTGGGCATGATGACTGACACCCATAATCACAGCAATCAGTACCACACACCATAATGCCAGACATGGTGGCTCACGCCTGTAATCCTAGCTCTCAAGAGGCAGAGGCAGGAGGCTTGCTGTGAGTTCGAGGCTTGCTTAGGCTACATAGTGAGCTTAGGGTCAGCCTGAACTACAAAGAGAGACCGTGTCTCAAAAAAATATTTTTAGTATATATTTCTAACTATAAATACATTTGTTTGTATATTTACTGGAGGAAATATTGGAAATATAAATAGTCACCCCTAATCTCATCCTGTCCCCAAAGAGTTCTTGTTTGCATCTGGTATCTAGTCCCTTTTTTGTGCATGGCATTTATGAAGCACTTCCTGAATACCAGCATTCGGGGGCTCCACGCTGCACACTTCAAGCTCATTGGTCAGCTCTTATCCGACATCAAGTATTCTCTACTTTTTCACAGGCCCGTGGGCAAGGCCTGAATTTTCAAGGCCAGAGAGATCGCGCTGATTTATAATCTTGCCTTTCACACTCCATCCTCTCAAACATCTTTCCATGTTATTAAATATTCATCCACTTAGTTATTTGTAAGAGCTGCAGGATGTTTTATGGCAGGCAGATTTCCTGCCCCACAACCCAGGGTGCATGTACCCCTGAGGGCAAAGCCACAGGATAAATATCACACATCTTCCTGAAGTGTAAATTTATTTCAGAGGTGTTTTTTTTGGGGGGGGACATTTTAATATCAAAATGAGGGCAGGTACACTCTAGCACGGGAGACAGAATGAACTTTAAAATGAAACAGCAGAAGTCCAAACTTGTGTGTGTGAGCTCACGGTGACTCCCCGCAGGGCTGCGTTCCTTCCCCCTGAGGCCAGCAGAAACATCCATACACCGAATTCTAGTTCAAGCCCCTCTTTTTGCAGATAAGGAAACGGAGACCCAGGGAAAATAAAGGACTACACCCTTTAATCTCTTTCTAAATAGTGTTCTCATCATAAATTATGTTTATTAAAGGAAGCTTAGGATATGTAATGAAATCACCCCCAATCTTGTCCCTACCCCAACGAAGAGTTGTTAACACCTGGCTTAGATCCCACGTACTGTGTGCAGTATTTATGAAGTACTTCCTGTGTGCCTTGCACATAGGTGCTGCAGAACTGGGGCACAGACACCAGGTGAGCTTGGGCCTGTACTCTGCCCCTCATCCTGGATGGGCGTTGCCTGCATCGTGTGGGTGGGGACCTTGGCTTTGAGAAGTCCCCCCTCTGCTCTCAGTGCTAGGAGTTCTTGCCTTTCACGGGTTCTGACTTCTAATGGCAGCTTTTCCGGCCCGCCCTGCCCCAGGTTCTGAGCTGGTTGTTCATGTGGTGCACAGTACCTGTCGGCTCCGTGGGGAGATGCCCGACCCCACCCTCACATTGCACCAGCACTTACATGTATCACTTCATGCACTGAATTGTAAACATGTATCTACCAGTTTATCCCACTTGTGAGAATGAGGAAGAATTGTGTCATCATTATAATCTACCACTTACTGCATTCTTACTGTTATGTCAGGGACCGTGCTAGATGTTTTATCAGTAGAATTCAGAGTCTTCATAACAGTTCTTAAAAGCTGTATTATTACCCGCCTTTAGCAGGTAAGAAAACAGTGAAAGATACCACTTGCCCATCATCAGGCATTCACTCAGTCAACTCTTATTGTAGGCTCAGCTGCCAGGACTTGTGGTATTGGCAGTCGTGACAAGCAAAACCAGCACTACACTCCAGCCTCCGGAGGACTGCTGGGCAAGTGGCGATGATACCGTGCAGGTCACTGTGCAAACTGAGTCAAGCATAATGTACCCACCTGCCTCAGAGTGTCCTACCTCTGCCACTTGCCAGCTAGGTGACCTTGGGCAGATTTCTTAGTGGCTCTGCACCTCCTCTTCCTCTTCTGCAATATGGGGATGATCCCATACCAGCTACATAGGGGTGCTGTGAAGAATAACTGCATGAAGAAATGGAAGTCACTCAGAGGCCATTCATTCTGCTGTGCATTCTTGCTGGCGGTAGACAGGAGTGGCACAGGGTGTATTAAGGGTAGGACGAAATTCCGGTGAAATTGATTGAGGGCTACACCATGTAATAGGAGTCACCTTGGCAAAGTACATGGGAGGTGGCAGAGGGGAGTGGGGTGTTGGGGGGGATGTTCCAAGCAGGGCTCAGTGGTGGCCTCTCCTGTGGGACCCCAGGTATGGCTGAAACACAGCAGGTTGGGAGCCATGCAGGGCAGCAGCAGGGAAGGAGGAGCCCCCAGGCCTGTGTTGGCTCCAGGGTCTGCTGCCCCTTATTCTGTACGCACAGTGAAGTGTGAACAGCTTCGCCTCAGCTATCAAGCTGGACACATCTGCCTTGTTGCCTCTCACTTCTATGATAAACTAAAATCTGGATTTGGGTGGAGACCTCCCACATCTGGGACCCATCCAGTAAACGCTGCTGGAATCAGTATACCTGAAAGCTGTAATCCAGTATACCTGAAGGCTCAGGGCTAAGCCAGGGGTGTTCGGAAGTGTTAGTGTCAACTCTTAAAACAATCCAACAGAAACCGAGCCTGAAGGGGAAGGCACAGCAGAGCTTCCACACTTCAGCACAGGCAGAGGGATCCCACACATAGGGTATCAAGGCCACTATACCCACATCGCTGTCACGTCAGCCTGGGGGTCCCCAACCCCTTGCAGTGTAAGGGTCTCGAGGTGGGGGTGCACGTGGCTGTGCTCTGCTGGAGACTGTAGCTTCTCCCCCGAGTCAGGGCACAGAGCAGCCCAGAGGGCGGACGTGGGCAGGTTGTTCAGGGTCACGGCCTCCTTACGCCTTCAGGGTCATGACCACATTATACCATGTGTGTCTTTTTCTCCTCCCTCCTCTTCTTTATTAATTGAGTTTGAGGTTGGTTGTTTTATATTTCCTTAAGAAATGGAAAAGAACAAACTGCGTAAATACAGCGATATTAACTCTGAAAAACCTCCTGCCATTTTAACTCTGTTACTGGAGAAATAAAAGAGAAATAATTTGTCCACCCACACTCAGCTCTTTCTGACGAAGGTAGGTGAATATTGCTTTGCTAATCGAGGGTGACTGCTGGAAGTGGAGCCACACTGACTGATCCCAGATTGAGAGGAAGCTACAGCAACCCCAAAAGGAGCCATCCACTGTGGGTCGACAGAGCCCCACGCGTGAGCAGGGACGGGAGTCACCAGCCGCATGTCCCGCCTTGCACAGGTCTTCCCCAGCCGGTAGTGATGGAGGCGCTGGACGAAGTTGAAGGGCTTCCTGACACGCAGAGAGAGATGCCACCGCCCCCACCACCCTCTCCGCCCTCCGAGCCTGCTCAGAAACCGCCACCTCAAGGCACTGGGAGCCACTCCCTCACTGTCAGGAGCAGCCTGTGCCTGTTCGCTGCCTCACAGTTCCTGGTAAGGATGTCACAGGCCTCACAGGGGCCTGTAGTGGGTGGGCTGAGGGACGGCCTTCTACTTCCTCCCCAAGATGGCCACCTGGGCAGACAGAGGGATGAGGAGCCTTCTCATGGCCCTCAATGACTCCAAGTCCTCAAGACTGGTGTAAGAGGAAAGTTGGAATTCTGAGCTATAGTCCCAAGAGTGTTGCCTGCAGACCCTGTCTTCCCTAACCCAGGAACCAGGAATAGGGGGCTTCCAACGCTCGCCTCACAGATTTGGTGGACTTCGCATCTGTGGAGGCCATTCTGGGAGACTTCGTTTCGCACTTGTGCACTTGTTATGTCCCTTCCAGAAGGGCTTTGTTGAGGCTGTCATTAGCCAGCTTTTCTCCGGGACGAGTCCTGGGGCCTCCTAGGTGCACGGGCCCTCCCCTTAGCTGCCCGATCTGGACCCTCTGGATCTGGGAGGCTCCCGGTTGAGGCTGCAGGTGGCTGCATGGGGGCGGGGAGCCGGGCCCTGAGCTCACCCGCTCCCCTGACTGCCCCAGCTCGCCTGCGGGGTGCTCTGGTTCAGCGGCTATGGCCTCATCTGGTTGCAGAATGCCACAGACCTCCTCTGCACCCCGATCACACTCCTGACACAGCTAGGACCCACGGTGAGTAGCTCTGGGGAATCCAGGGTCGGGACCCTTGGGGGCTCCAAGGCCACTCACCCACCTCTAGGATTGGCTTCTCTGCACCTGGGGCACTTCCAAGACCCGAATTCTCCTGCCTGCTTCCCACCCCAGAACCGGGACGCGGCTTTTGGAGCCTGTTTTGTCATCCTTGAAATAGCTGCGAACTCTACCCAACTGCCACCCTGATCTGTTATCTGATGTCCCTCAGGCCTCACTGGGCACCAGGACCTGGGGCTGCTCCAGTCTGCTGCTGGCCTCCCTGTCTGTGGGCCTGGTCCTCGTTACCACCTTGGTAAGCCTCCTCCCGACCCAGCCTCGGTGCTTCCCTCCCCTCCCCTCCCCAGGCCCCACTTCCTACCTGCTCTTGTCTGACCTGCAAGCCAGACAGCCTGAGTTCTGGGCAGGACAGAGGTCCGTCTCTTTCAGCCTGGACTGACATTCCTGCTTTCTAAAACCTGGCTTGCAATGATCTGGGCTGGGGAAAGGGGCTACGGCAGGGAGAAGCCCAGGCCCACCCAGGAAGCCTGAATCCACAAGAGCCTGGGGTTCGGGGAGGGGCGTGGCCAGCAGGAGTGTGGGGGCTGAGCCCCCCCCCAGATCACCAGCAGTGGCTCAGAGACAGCTCCAGCGATTCAGAGGAACAAAGCGCTCGAAGCCATGGAACCCATGGTCCCCAAATCCCTGCGCCCCCCACCAGGTGTGGCACATCCTAAAGGCCCCCCCAGAGGCGCCCACCCCGCTGCCCCCAGAGGACAGGCGCCAGTCCGTGAGCCGCCAGCCCTCCTTCACCTACTCGGAGTGGATGGAGGACAAGGTGGAAGATGACTTCCTGGACCTGGACCCCGTGCCTGAGACGCCTGTGTTCGACTGCGTGATGGACATCAAGCCTGAGGCGGACCCCGCCTCGCTGACCGTCAAGTCCATGGGTCTGCAGGAGAGGTGGGAGGGGTGGAGGAGGAGTGGGCGTGATGGGCCCTCGGGCTCTGCGTGACTCCCGGTGCCCAGGACACAGTTGGCCTCACGGCTTAGCCAGTGTAGACACGTGCCTTTCGGGTGACTGGTGTAGATCAGAGCGGCCCGAGGGGACGCTGACAGATCCTGGTGTTGCACACTCACTCAGAGGCATGAGCATGCGCTCTCTTGGGTTCACAGCTGTGTGGGTAAGTTTCCTTTCTGCAGGGCTGCTCAGGGCCTTCAGCCCACCCGTGTTCACTATAAATCATCAAGGGCACGCCAGGTGGCATTTCCCAAAGTCACTCACCACAGAGCTCCACTTTCCTGTGGCGTCTCTTGTGTTCCACGGCGCATGCTCGGGGACGTGTGCACAGCCCTCTTCTCAGCCGGACGGGGTGACACAGACCGTTATCAGGCTGAGTCAGCCTCGTGATGTACAGATGGGGCACTGGCTGAGGAGCCTGCTCTGCCAGCCGCTTTGGGGAGAGCCTGGCAGCTCTTGTCCCCTGCCCGCCCACTGCAGGCCCTTCCGGTTCTAGGATCTTAGACACTGCTGGTAGTAGTCTGTCTAGTGTAGACATCCTCATTGCTGCTGTGTTACCCCGGGACCCCCTCCTTCCCCGGCACTATCACGGCCCTGTCTCTGCCAGATGAGATGTCCTTGACCACTGGCAGCTTCACCCCAGGACTGCCAGGCCCAAACTGTGTGCAGAGGTCTGAGGTCCACTTCTCTGCCCCGGGCCTGTGTCCCCACTGTGGGCTGTCTGGAGCCCACAGGAACAGCCCCCCGCAATGGCCCCGGAGCACTGGGGACTGTGTTGGGCTTGCTATGACCTGGAGCCCTAAACCCCCACCCAGGAGGCCTGTGTCTAGGGCTGAGACTGTGCTCCTGTGATGGGGTCCTGTCCACCCCCCCAGCGCACCCACCTGCCCTCCATCCTCTGTCTACACTCACAGTCCCCAGGGGAGACTCTCCATGCCGGAGTCTCACTTCCTCTCCCCTGACTTTCCAGGCGGGGCTCCAACGTCTCCCTGACCCTGGACATGTGCACCCCGGGCTGCAGCGAGGAGGGCTTTGGCTACCTCGTGTCCCCTCGAGAGGAGTTGGCCCACGAATACCTGCTCAGCGCTTCCCGAGTCCTGCGAGCTGAGGAGCTGCACGAAAAGGCCCTGGACCCTTTCCTGCTGCAGGCCGAGTTCTTTGTGAGTCCCTCTGAGCCAGCACCCACCCCGCAGGCAGACTTTTCCACACATGCCACTCAGCCACGCAGCCAGGCAAAGGGTACAGTGCCCCGACTTAGCATCTGGAGTAGACTGGCGTCACTTCATTACCAGCTCCCCCACCATCTTGGCCAAGCTGCTCCCCTCTCAGCCTCACTTTCCTCATCTGGAAAATGGGATGAATACAGTAGGGCTGCTGTAGGATGAGGAGCTTCCAGGGCCGGGGCCAGGGTGAGCTCTGAGCCCCCAGAAGCCCTCTCTTCCTGCTCTGTCCCCACCTTCTGCCCAACATCACAGAGCATCACCAAGCATCGCTTGTGCCCTTGCCATCTCTCGAGGCACCTCCCCCTGCAGCCCCTGGATCAGCTGAGCTCCTGATCCCTCCTGCAGCCTCGGCAGCAGCCTCCGAGGACAGACAGGACAGCGAGGACATAGATAAAGTTCCTTTTTGTTGTCACAAAAGTGCAAGTTTGGACTGAGGCTCAGGGATACGTGGCAAGAACTCGCTTTCTGCTATCCGGTCTCAGAATCAAACTTTCTGACATGGCGA
>PVIR01005874.1:58098-69619 GCA_004026965.1 Petromus typicus
CTCCTGAGGAGAGAGAGCTGGCATCCGGCAAGCCGCATGCCCCTTTCTGCCCAGGACATGGTTGTAAATTCCGCCAGAGAGAAGGGAGGCCTGACCGAGCGCCCTCTACAGGCAGCTTTGCACAAACATTTTATCCCTTTTGCTTCTCACAAAAGCCTTAGGAGGTGTCAGGAGCTGTACTTTACAAGGTCCACGTAGCATTCCAAACTCCAAGCTGCCCGGCTGGGAGTCTGACTGAATGTGTGTCCACACACAGTGCGGGGCTGTGCGGTCGGGGCTAAGCCGTGCAGACAGATTGGCAGGGAGTGAAGGGGAGGCGGAGGCCCCAGGCTCTCAGTGGTGCCAGCTCACATTGTGTCTGCTCTTCATTCACCTTCCATGTGCTGAGGGTCTCTTTGTGCCATGCTCCGAAACCTCTTGCACACGCCTGGCACTATTCTAAATGCGTCGTGGGCACCACCTCATTTGCTAGTAAATGCTCTCGAGCCATCCCCTGGGCCTGGAACATCTTCAAAGGCCAGCCCGCTCTGCTCATGCCCTTGGTCCTCCTCCCGCAGGAAATCCCCATGAACTTTGTGGATCCGAAGGAGTACGACATCCCCGGGCTGGTTCGGAAGAACCGGTACAAAACCATCCTTCCCAGTGAGTGCTCGCTGCCCAGGGCGAGGGCAGGGGAACGGGCAGCATGAGGCGGGCATGATCTTCAGCCCACAGTGGGCGGCCAAGGTGATGGGACGAAGGGGAGGAGGGCAGGGTGCCCAGGGAGGAGCGGAGGCCGGTCTGTGTGGGCACAGCGCTGCCTGGACCCGTGTCCTCCTGGCCGAGTGTGTGCTGGGCTCTGCAGAAACAGGAGGGCTGTCTTCAGAGTGGGGGGATTTTAAGGAGAGAAATGTGAGACTCGGGGAAGTTAAGTGCTGCTACACCTGCAGTCACCTGGCGAGGGGGGACAGAGCTGCATTCCCAGCCTGGGCCCCTGGAGCCCAAATCAGGCACTGGCTGTGTCCAGTTGGATTAGACCGTCAGTCTCCAGAAGGCAGAGCCACTGGCGAGGGAGCTGCCGCTCTCAGGTAATGAGCTCCCCATCACACAGCGTGTTCAGGTGGCCCTGGCTGAGCTGTCCCTGCGGGGTCTGAGAGGAGTTTCTCTCCATGGAGGGCAGTTAGGCCAGGGGACCTAATGTTCCCATCTCATCTCTGATGTGTCACTTCTCGGGGAACTTTCATCACGCTTTCACTGCCAGTTACCCCTACTTATCCGGCCGCAGTCCACAGGCCTAGCTTGGGAGGTGGTTCAGCTGCTGGGTGCGAATCCCCACTCAGCCTGGTGAGTAGCATGGCTTTAGAAAAGCAGTTCTGCCACCAGCATCTCCAACAACATGTAAGATGTCATGACTTATTTTTAACTTTTAAAATATCGACTTGTGGTTGCTATGGTTGCACAGTCTCTAGGTAGTTCCGGTTAAACAAAGCTCCATTTAAGGCCAGGATGCCTTGCTCAGCACAGCTATACCTGGAGGGAGGGATCCTAGGACCCCAGAATCCAGCTAGGGCTTTGCTGGCTTCTCCAAGGGGCCCTGGGCCCCACTGGACTGCAGACAGGCACAAGCCTCTTGCGGCCGTGCCTGGGTGTCCAGGTCCCCGAGCCCTGCAGAGAATTTTGCCTGTGCCACGTGTCCAGAGGCTGGGCTTGGGGACAGTGGCAGGTCAGGCTTAGCAGAGGCCACTCCAGGTCCAGTGCATGGGGAGGCTGGTGCCCTTGTTGCCTTGACTCATTACCTACGCCCCAGTCCCAGGAATCAAGAGTTCAGACATGAATGCGACACGGACGCTGGACATGTACTGCTGGCCTTGGGAGACGCAGTGTCAGAGTGGGCTATGGCCCACAGAGCAGGGCACGGAGAGCGAGTCCTCTTCCTGTTCCTTGGTGGCCTGAGCACCAGGACAGCATCTGGCACACGGTTGGAGGGGTTCAGACCTCCATGCCACGCAATTCCAGGGGTGCCACATTACACTGACTGAAAGGCCCCCACCTTCCCACCTCGATGCCTCTTTATTTTTCCTTTATTGAGTTTGTTGATCCATTTTAGGAATGCATTACGATCACATTCATTACTGAGAGTTTGTAGCTGTACATGATGTATCTTGGTTCTTAATTTTCCCATTCCTCTGCCCTCTTTACAAATCCCCTGCCCCCAAACACATAAGCTTTGTCTCCATTTCTTCCTTTTTACCATCACATGTTTTCTGTCCCTTCTTCGCTTTCCCTGCCCCTCAACGCTTCTCACCTGAGTCATCCTACTACTCTCCTGGCTCCCACGCTCTCTCCCCACCCAGCCCGCCACTGCCACAAGTAGAGGCTAAACAGAGCTCTCGCGTGTCGCCCTGCCGAGGCCTGTCATATCGCCCTCCCTGAGCATGGTCAACACGCTTCTGGCCTCTGGCTCCTCTCCAGCTTCGACCCCCAGCCCTGACCTCGCCCCTGTGTCTTGAATCAGACAGAACAAGGTTCCCTTCTCTTCCTACGCGTTCTCCAGCCCCAGCCCAGTGCCGCCTCTTCCAGGAAGCTCTGCTGCCCTGGCCAAGTCCAGGGCCCCTCTGTTGCCCCAGCACAGTGCCCACTTGCCACACACTGCTGGTCTGCCTGCCCCGCGCGGGGCCCTCTGGGGATCTAGGTGTCCGTCCTACATGCACAGCACCTGACACTCAGTTCCCGGTCAGGGTTTGTGGGACCTTTCCCACCGCCTCAGAGCTCCTGGAGAGGGTGATTATGCCTGTCACCTCCCACCGCCCCACCGGGGGGGATCCTTCTTGGAACTACTAGCTGTGGTAAAATGTCAGCAACAACAAGGGACAGTACCTGCTCCAGTGTTTTTATCGCACAATGGCCACAGCTGGCCTAAGGATAACTCCTTCAACTTTCGTAAGATAAGCGAGGTTTGTGCCGAGCGTGGTGGCACATGCCAATAATCCCAGCACTTAGGAGGCTGAGCAGGGTCATCATGAGTCTGAGGCCAGCCTGGGCTTCGTAGGGAGTTTGGTGGCGTCCTGGATACGCAGTGCAACACCCTTCACTGCCTTGGAGACCCCCACGGTGTAGTGGCACCTTTAATGCAGCCCTCCTGTTACAGTAGAGAAACTGAGGCCCCGAAGAGGGATAAAACAGCAGAACAAGACGAGGACCCCGACAGGGCCCGCCTGCCCGGGAACATCTCCCCGCAGCCGCAGCCTCTCGGGCTGACAGTCGATACAGGGAGGCTTTCACTGGGACAAACAAGCCCTATCCGGGAAGAACAAGATGTTCTGGGAATCTGTTACCGTGGGGCTGGTGTGTAAGGGAGGGGCTCTGTGCATGAGTCTGCGCGCCAGGACCCCACAGCCTCGTTTCCAACACGGAAGGCTTCGTCCCATCATCCCCAGTTTTTCTTTGAACTGACCATCCCCTAAGTTACAGCACTTTCTAGTCAGAGCACTCTATAGTTTAGACAGTACGTTCACATCTGCCTCCTCATTTCTCTTCTCAATGGGCCTCAAAGAGAACCGTTTTTACCATATTCTACAGATTGGAAAACTAAGACTTAGAAAAGCCTGTGTTCTCCACGGTTAACCGAGGGCAGTGTCAGCTGCTGCTTGCTGAGCAGGACCTGCCCCTGGGTCACCCTTCTTGGCTGGCCTTCTCTGCTCCAGAGCATGAGAGGCAGTGAGCACAGGGGAACTCGGGGCACAGGCATAGGCTGGAATGGCCGTAGGAGAGAGAGTTGTGTGAGAGGGCCCAGCTCCCAGCCTCGCTGTCTCCCCATCCCCAGATCCCCACAGCAGAGTGTGTCTGACCTCGCCAGACCCTGAGGACCCCCTGAGCAGCTACATCAATGCCAACTACATCCGGGTATGTATCCCGTCCCCACTGGCTCCTGGTGAAGAGGAGGTCTGGGTGAAGAGGTCCATGCTCCAGGCTTGCCCCTGAACCAGTCTGGCTTCTGTCAGCCCCAGAAGTTGGTGTGGGGTCAGGCCCTGGGATCCCCACTTCTCACCCTGTTCCTGTGGACTCGGCTGGTTACAGGGCTACCGCGGGGAGGAGAAGGTGTACATCGCCACACAGGGCCCCATTGTCAGCACAGTGGCTGACTTCTGGCGCATGGTGTGGCAGGAGCAGGCGCCCATCATCGTCATGATCACCAACATCGAGGAGATGAATGAGGTAGGACCCTGGCGCTGGGCCTCGTACGTCCACTCTCCTGCTGCATCTCCGAAAGCCAGGTCACCTGCTCAGGGCCACACAATAGGGACAAAGCCTCGAGGGGCTGGTGCCCTCCAGTGCCCAAGACCTCAGGCCAGAAGCTCTGCTCTTCCCATGCCATGCGACTAACACTGTCTACATCCATAATGACCCATGCTATTGAGTTCAGTAAAAGTTTTTCCAATGAGTATTATTTCCATTTTCCAGATGGGGAAACTGAAGCTCAGAAAAAGCAGCTTTATGAGTCATGAAGCTGAGATTTGACAACACTGACTTGTCCTTGTATATCCCACCACCAGCTCCGGGGGTGGGTGTCAGGGAGAATGGGGGTGAGGGTGTCCCAACCTCATCTGGACCCCTACAGAAATGCACTGAGTACTGGCCAGAGGAGCAGGTGGTGTATGACGGCGTGGAGATCACTGTGCAGAAGGTCATTCACACCGAGGACTACCGACTGCGGCTCATCACCCTCAGGGTGAGCCCCCATGCTGGGCTGGGCTGGGCTGGGCAAATGGGAAGAGGGTCTCCACTGGGGACTCAACAGAGCCTGCAAGTCCACTGTAGTAGAAACAGAGGCCTGAGCCACTCCCAGGGTTCACTGATGAGCAGGATGACGGAGGGGTGCATGGACCAAAATGCCAGTTGTGTTTCCCAAACCACTGTTGATTCTAATGCTGTTGGGCTCCCTCTCCAGCCTTATAGCTCTGCAAGAGCTCCTAAGTCCGGAATGCCTGGGTAAGGGGACCCTAGCAGCCTCCAGCGTTGTCCTTTTTCTAAGGATCTCTATGACTTGAGGGCCAGTCTAAAAACATCCCATCGTCTGGGATGCTGGGCTTCTTGTCTGCAGTGCCCAATGTGTCCACCAGATGGCAGGCACTCCTTCCAGCTTTAGGGTTGTGCCGGGAGGCTGAGATGACAGAAAATGGCAAGGAAAAGGAGGACACAGCTATGAGCAATGCAGAGCAGCCCAGAAAAGCGAGGGGAGGGAGCCTCCCACCCTGAAGTTGTGCTTCTTCCAGGATAGCAGAATGGAAGGGGCTGTTCCTTTGGTATCTATCAGAGAAGTTAGTGGGCTTTTTCTGAGAAATGACATGGTCGAGTTTGAGGAAGGTGGAGTCCATTATAATAGCTGTAAAGTGTGGAAGAAGTGAACTAGGCGCCAGGACCAGAAGCCTAAACAAGCTGTGAGGTCCGCTGAAGCAAATGGCCACAGGGTTCAGCTCTGGAAAATGAGTCCAAGGCCTGTAACTCAAAGCTGTGAGCTGCCTCGTCCCCCAAGTGCCCACTCAAGCAGCTCCAAGGTCCAGCCTTTCTGGAGGACCTGCAGAGTGGGAAGGCTGTTGGTAGCTGTCACAGCCAGGTAACTCAGGAACCTGCTTCCCGTGCAGACATGCCGGAAAGGGGCTGCAGGGCAGGGGTGTCCCCCTTCGGTGCTGTAGGGCTGGTTACTCAGAGAACCAAGGCATCTGCGGGTTGGACGGTGTTCGCTTTTGTCCATAAACTGTTACAAGCACCTGCCCTGGGCTTAGTTTTGAGTCGGGTACCAGGAGCACAGCTGTCCAAAGCGTGGATTCTCTCATCACCCAGAAGATGGTAAGTGCCAAGCTAGAGAGAGGAGAGGCTACAGAAGACACTCTGCCACTGCCACACTCAGGCAGGGCTTCCTGGAAGTCATGGTGTGGGATGGGGTCTGCGAGGATGAGCGAGACTTGATCGGGAGCAGAAAAAAGGTAGCAGTTAAAGGCATGTGTGATGCAATGGCTCTGTGATTGTGTGTGTGTGTGTGTGTGTGTGTGTTACATGCACAACCTGCACTGCAGATTCTATTACAACCTCTGGAGCACAGGGGTTCAAAGGACACAGCTGCAGAAGTGCCTGGAAGAGTCGAGGCTGCACCAGGCATCTTCCTTGCTCAAGACCAAGATGACTGGGTTTGTTGGGAGCACAGCACGAGCCTTTGAAGGGACCTCAGGCAGTCCAGGCTGCTACATCCAGTGCAGCAGTCAGAGGGGCTTCAGGACAGCAGATTGATCTCCCCCAGGTCTGAGGCTGGAGAGTCCGAGTTACGCCTCCATCCCTAAACACCCTCCCGTTGGGAGCTAGGTCTGAGCACAGCCTTGGGGGTGGAAGGGCACACACTTTCACTTTTCACACACCCACAGCAGAGGGAGTTAGAGCAGCGCGGCGGACGTGTGATGGACGGAGCATCCCAAGTGCCGTGGTCTGGGCTGGTCGGGAGGACGAGGGGGCTCAACGCAGTAGGGGGAAGATGAGGCCAAGCGAAGCAGTGGTGTGGAGAGGACGGAACCACAGGGACGGTCACATGGGGCAGGCGAAGCACAGGCAAAGGAAAGAAGGGGTGCCGGGGCTCTGGGTGTCGGGGACATCTGTCAAGACAAGGAACCTAGAAAACAGTGAATTGGAAAAGGGACGTCTGGCCTCGTAGATGATGTTGGAGTCGTTGAGATAGATCCAAACCACAGCCATCGAGGCTCCAGGCTGGCTTTGGCCTCTGTCGTGCCTGGGCAGTGGGGTGTAGGCGGGAGGACTGCAGCGTGGCGCTGTGTCCTCCTCCCTCTGTCCCACGCCTGTCCCTGGGGTTCATGGGCTAAATGCATCCACCTGCATCTGGGCCGGGCCTCTGTCTCCGGGCAGAGCGGGACTGAAGAACGCGGCCTGAAGCATTACTGGTTCACGTCCTGGCCCGACCAGAAGACCCCAGACCGGGCACCCCCACTCCTCCACCTGGTGCGGGAGGTGGAGGAGGCGGCCCAGCAGGAGGGGCCCCGCTGTGCCCCCATCGTGGTGCACTGCAGGTGGGTTCTCCTGGTGACCCTGGGGCAGGGGCCCCTTCCCCAGCCCTGGGCTGCCGGCCCCTCACCCGGTCCTCCCCGCGGTCCGCAGCGCAGGGATCGGGCGGACTGGCTGCTTCATCGCCACCAGCATCTGCTGCCAGCAGCTGCGGCACGAGGGCGTGGTGGACATCCTGAAGACCACGTGCCAGCTCCGACAGGACAGGTCAGCACACAGCGGGGTGGCAGCAGGGAGGGTCTGACGTGTGCACAGGGCAGAGCACAGGCGTGGACCAAAAGGCAAATGAGAAAGCTCAATGGCTGGTGAAAGGGTAGACGGTTCTTCTTGCAGAGGGAGAGGGACAGTGGAGCTGGGGGACAGATAGGCCGGAGACAGGGCACCCGATCAGTCAGAGGGCAGCTGGCCAGGGCTGTCTCCACACTGGCAGGAACAGGCCCCCGCGTCCCCCCTAAGTGACTGGTACTCCTTGGGTCTGGGCCCTCTGGACCCCACCCCTACTGTGCGTCTCTGCCGGGCAGGGGTGGCATGATCCAGACATGTGAGCAGTACCAGTTTGTGCACCACGTCATGAGCCTCTATGAGAAGCAGCTGTCCCGCCAGGCCCCAGAGTGACCGTGCTCCTCCTCCAGGTCCTCCGGGCCCTGCCCAGGAGCCGAGGCCTCGCCCTGGGTCCTGGCCTGCCCCCACCCTGCCCTCTCTCGTCCCCCCAGTGTGCTCCCTGCCCCCTCCGCCAGCCCAGCCTGGCCCCTGCCCCAGCGTAGCTCTTCCTGCTGTACATACGGGGAGTGGGGGAGGGCAGGGGGAATGTGCCAGGCCAGGCTTGGGGCTGGGCCTGAGTCGTGGCAGCCGTGCAGCCCTGAGGCCTCAGTTTTAAAGACGGTTCCATTGCTACTTGGTCCAAAACATTTCCACACCTGCACTCTCAAGTGTCCTGAGCAGCGTGTTGTCTGTCCGTCCATCTCTGCTATCTGTACCGGACACTGTGTCTCCTCAGCCCAGGAGAGGGGTCTGAGCTCCAGCGCCCCCAGCCCCAGAGGTGCCTGCTTCGGGTGCCTCCCACTTCCCTGAACAAGCAGGCTGCATTTTATGCCCTTAACTGGGACCAGGCCGCAGAGGACCTGGGCCAGGGACTGGGAGCTCGAAGCTGGGGACCGTCTCTGGGTCAGTGTGGGCGTTGCAGCCCGATGGCCCTGCGTGTCAGGTGAGGAAAGGGAGATGGCTGGGAACCCAGAGACTCTGGGCCCTGGTGGGGTGGGGGGAGCCCTGAGGGTGGGCGGGGCCTCAGCCCCATTCCTGGACACCTCTTCCTGTGTCTCGGTGGGAAGCCCTCCCAAGAGTCTCGCTGCGTGCCGCTCTGCGTGTGTTCCCGTGTCCGTGCGTGTGTTGACAGCCCGTCAGCAGGGCATGCATGACTCTTTGGCAACATATGTTCTCTTGGAGCCACGTGTTTTTATTGCTGACTTTAAATATTTATTCCACGACAGACAGAGACATTTGGTGTCTTTTTATAATTCGCTCGTGGTCATTGAATAGAGCAATAAACAGAGCATTTTGAGCAAAACGAGTCTCCTGGGTCTGTGTGATTTACCGCCCCACCTTTCTGCCTCCTTGTACCTCAGGGTTTCACACACAAGCACCTGGAACCAATCCCTCTGGCTCACTGGCTCCCCTTGTGGAGATTCTGGGTATGGCGCAAATCCAAATCTGAAAAGCCAAAGTAATTCCCTTCTGTGAAATTTTCACACACGTCAAACCCAGCCCTCCCAGGGGTCCTGGGCTACAAGAAGCTTCAGAGACAGCTTCGGGAAGCTTCCAGTGGGTCAGTAAGCCACTAGCAGCAACAGGTGGGCCAGAGAGGCCAAAGCTGGGGCCAGGGGATGTTCAGGTCACACCAGGCCCTTCCCTGTATCCCTTGTTAGTCCTGCAAGTCCCAACGGCAGCTGCAGGCCAGCGGCTCCCTTGTAAGACCGGGACTGAGAGTCACCCCTCCCAAGGGGCCCAGGGAATTAGATGCTAAACCATCCCGGACATTCCTCTATTCTTATCCCCTCCCCCCAGGGTGGAGCAAAAATAGCTGTGACACAAGATGGGAGGTCACTCCAGGGCAGGTCTGCTGGCCAACCAGAAGGTCCCTACAAGATATTGGAACCTCGGGTGGGTGGGTCAAGGGTCCAGGCATGCAGGACATGTTGCAGACAAGAAAAAAAGAAGGCATCTGGCTGACATTCAGGTGGAGCCCTGGGGAGAGGCATGAGCTCTTCAGCAGCCTTCAGACCCCAGCTCTGCCTGGGCAGAATGTGCCCTTCAACTCAGGTCACAGACATCCCGCTGCAGAGGGGGAGGCAGTGATACGCTCGCGTTTCCCTCCCTCGCTGCCTTCCCAGGGCGGTCCCAAGGCCTCCTCAACTGTGCTGTGCTGAACACACAGGGCAGTGTGGATGTGGACCCGGATTCATGCCCAGCAGCAAATCCCCTGCCCTCCCCAGTGCACCTGCCCAGTCAGTCCCAGGAAAACAAACGACCTGTGGTGTTGGCCCCCAGCCCCCACTGGACAAGCTGTGCACTGTACACACCCAAGTGTGTGGGTTCACACACAGCCCTCAGCTCACACGTCCACGCAGCAGCACTGAAAAGTGCCACCTCTACCACAAGGGCACTGGGATTTCCTCCAACCCTGGGCCCAGCAGCTCCCTCCGCTCCCCCTGCCACCCCTAACTCCCAAAGCAGAGTGCCATCTAACTGAAGAGTTTGAAATAAAGGACAGGCCCCAAGGGGACAGGTGTGTGAGGAACTGGTGACTCTCAGTGCCTCGCTCTTGGGACAAAGGAGGAAGAGACTGGCTAACCTGCAGCCTTGGCACCTGCTGAACCTCCATGCGATTGCCCAGCATTCCAGTGTGGGAAGGTACTGATCAGTGCAAAAGGTTAGGGTCTCCTCTTCCATCGGGGGTCAGCAGGGTACCTTCTGAGCCCCGAGGAGGTCGTGGGAGAGGGCACGAGCTGAGCAGGTGCACAAGTGAGGAAGTGGTCTCAGAGCCGAGCTGGGAACAGCCCAGAGAGAGAGACAGAGACGGGCTGGAAATGGGGGCTCCACTTGAACCACCGCAGATGCTCAGATGAGGGCCCCTGGCCTGGCGTCCAGAAGACAGGATTCTGTTCTCTCAGCCTTGGGCGGTTCGTTTCTCTCAGACACATTTCCTCATGTAGCAGAGAGGGTTTTAAAATTCGATCTGGTGCACTGAAGGAGGTAAGTACGTGCCTTCATCGAAGTACTGTGGAGCTGTCAACAAGAATGAGGAAACTCCATGTCCTGGTGTGCTAAGATCTCTGGGATGTGTTAAGAGGAGGAGAGGAAGTTCAGAGCAGTGTGTCTAGTAGGCTTCCTGATGTACAAAATGAGGCAGAAGATAAGGAGGAGGAGGAGGCAGCTCCAGAAGGGCCTGGCCACATCACGTGGCTACCTATCAGGGCAGACTGGGAAATGGAAGACTCAGAAGTGAGGAGTAGATTTTTATAGGGTTTTTTTAAATGTGATTGAATTACCAGTTCAGACCAAAGTATAAGAAATAAGAACTAAAAAAAAAGAAGAAAAGAAAAGAAACCCCTGCCTTTCTTCTGTTGCAAATGAAAGCACACCTCTGGAAATTCACTGTCATCTGCTAGCATTCATTGATACCAGGGGTCCCTGGGCCCCAGAATAAGATCCAGGAAGAATGGCTGGGCCTGGAAGTCCCTTCTTAGGTCTCATTCTATTCCCTCCTGGTGAAACATCTCCCTGTTTCTCTAGTTCCACTAACGAGGGCCCTTAATTTGGCCTTGATTGGTTGGCAGGTCAATCTAAACTGTATCCTCCCTTCCCAAGAACATGGAAGTGCTTAGAGTTAGTCACTGAATGTTGCCCTTTGTAACCAATCAGAGAAAGGGAAACTAAGTAAAGAGACCCGAGAGTAAGGCCTACTGCCAGACTGCTCTCCTCACTCTCGAAGACTCGTCTCTCCTCTGTCCACATGCCAATAGGAGAGAGTCAGACAGAGAGAGAACAAACTTTTGGATATCCTGCCTCTTTCTTTGTCCTTCATGACTGCATCCTCTCCTGGTCCTCACAGGTGAGTGCCCAAGCCTGCTATCACCATGACAACCATTCAGCACCAGCAGATGCTAGTGGAGCATGTAACCATGTCAGAACACTCCTCCCTGGAGTTCTCCATCTCCACCACCCACGAGCAGACCTTCTCCCAGACAACCAAGATCGTGGGAGGCAAGTAAAGTCTGGGGATGGGGAAGCATTGGAAAGGGGCAACCTTTCTTCCTCCGCACCCACCACACCCAGAGCAACCCCCTGCCAACCTGTGCTTTTAGTCTGCAGCTCTGCGAGGTCGCTCGCAGAGTTCCAAGGAAACAGATGAGAAATAAATCAGTCTCATGGGTACGTATGACGGACTGATGAACTCTTAATTGCTTTAGGAGATCAAACC